>JBAFSZ010000018.1:27310356-27325613 GCA_036919955.1 Melanotaenia pygmaea
CACCCATTCTTTCACCTGCAGACTTTTAGGACTTTTCCAGTGTTTAAGAATAACCCTAGCTGCTACGGAGATCCCGATGATTTAAAATTATTGAAAATAATCAACTCATTTTATGAGATTAAAGTGAAGCAGGTTTTTTAGAGAATGCAATAGTCTACACCCTGAGTTTTCTTTGTTCCTATGTGTCCTTTTTCCACCTATGTATCTAGAAATCAAGGAGCTACAAATAAAAGCTCAAATTAAATCATGACACTTGGTGTCACCAGTCATCTTAGAAGAGGATCTTCAGTGCCAGTTTCTAACAGGGCTGGGCAGTTGTTTTTTTTTTTTTTTTTTCTTCCTCCTCTCCTTGTTTTTTGTGACTAAGAGCAGACATTTGGGTGTCTGAAGTCATCTCACAGAAAGAAGCCCCCAAAACGTGTCATTCTAGGTTTAAAGGTTTTTGTTGTTTTTTTTTTTCAAACATTGCTTCTGGCTGCATTCACTGTACCTTGAAAGTAAAACTCTTGACACATTTTTTGTTTTCACGTAAAATCTTGTCATTGGTCATATAGTTGACTCAGCTGAGTAAATCCATGAGCTAATCCAAAAGTATTTGATGTTTTAGGTCTTTATACACCAGAAGCGTTAAACACAGACAAGTGGAATGACAAGGAAGCCCAGACATAAATAGAGCAACAAAAAGATCGTAAAATCAGATCACAATTAAATTAACATGAATATCAGCATGAGACATATAGTCAGTCCACTCCAGTCCACTAGGAAGCAGCCAAGATAACCCTTATAGGTTAAATAAATAATCAATAAATCAACAAACGAGTGCAGCAAAAAAGAGCCTTAAATGGGAGTGGAGGCTAAAACTAAACTCGTTATGTTTAAGTCGTGCGCTAAAAGAAAGAAAAAAAAAAAAAAGAGCTCCACTGTTAGTATTTTGTAAATAGTTTAGTTTTGGTTGAACAGATTAATACAATGTGGAAACTTTGATGTCTGTCCATTGAAAACAGACACAGGAAAATTGTTAAATCACCTGCAACGATATCACCCCGGTGACTATGCCGAAAGGGTGAAAATGCTGCTGATGCAACAGTGCAGCAGTTCTTGAGGTTCAAAAGTCAAACACGCATTGTCCCATCATGGCTGCCAGCCAATAATGACAGAAGTTTTAAATGAAGCAAAGAGATTGTTAACAGTTTCATATATCCGTGAAAGACATAGAGCTTGTGAATATTTGTAGATTGCAATCATGATTAATTTTGAAAATATTGCGATTACAGTTTTTTTTTTATATCTCCCAGCCATTTATAAAACCTTATTTCCAAAGAAAATGAAGGCACTCTTAAAGATTTACACAAAGACAGTAAACAACTGTTTTAACCCAAAATTCAACTGTTAAATGAACATAAAACATAAGTTGAAAATTACTTTTTTCCCTGTTTTTTTTTTTTTTTCCGTATCAAATGTCACATTTTAACGCTCCATAACAATTTTACAAATGTGTTGCAGCTGTAATTTTCCTGACTGATTTTGTTAATAGTTAGTTGAAACCTTCTGTTATATACAGTAACTTGCAATCTAACTACTGTTGCTGCAAAAAAAAGCTACATTTAAAGCAATTTTTTAATTATATGTTGTTGGTTGGTACCATATTCTGCAAAAGCTAAACCCTCCAAAAAGTAACTATTTTCATTTGTAATCTATTTTTGTTGATGAAGAACACTTCTTCCATTTTCAGTAGCTACTTACTATTTCAGGATCACATAAAATTGTGATCTTCTAAGCAGCTGTGTTCATACACGTTGCCAGTCCAGCTCACAGCATTCACTACCGTGCAGGGTGATATCAAGGCATGAAATGTTTATGATTCACTTGAGAATCATGAAATGCACGTTAGTCCACAGTTCCCAGAAGCAACAAAATATCTGTTTTTATTAACACTGAAAGGCAGGGATACAAATGCTGCAGTGTTTACTATTCATATGGACACCTTTAACCCCACTCTGCTCACCCCACGCACACACACACTTTTTCAAATAGACATGAGCAGTTTCATGCACAAATTTATCCACCTTATCTTAAAAGGTAGCAATGCTGTTGTACTAAATAAGAGTAAGGCTGTTCAAAGGAATCTAACTTACAACAGCAACAACTAAGAGCCAAATTTTCTCACACACATCATAAACAAAGTGTCCCAAGGCAGTAATAAAAACAGAGATGGCCAGTTTCAAACATAAGCCTGAAATAACTCGATGGCTCACGTGCATTTGCAATCTTTTCTCCTCTTACAGTGAATCAGAGCAGATTTTCAGAAGATATGTCATTACAGCCTTTCACTAATATTAGCATCCATCCACAGAAGATGTCTTAATTAGCTGAGAATACATGTGATCCTTCCCTTTCCGTTTTGAATGAATCACTTTGCCCTCCTAAAGCACAAGTTTGACACATTTACAAAAATATGATAATTAATTGATGAATCATTATTATTTGCTTATTACACAGCAGAAATACCAACACATCCAGCTGATGGTAATTATTTGCACCAAAGAGCAAGACTAGACTTTCCATTATGCCTGTCTGCATGCTGGAACTTGCAGGAGGAGCAGAACAAAAGTTAGAAATTCACACACAACACATAAAACAGGAGGCACTGTGATAATGAGGCGGTGAGCTTTAGTAAGACTGTGCTGAAATTCTAAGTGTATGTGTGTGTCCCACTGAGCAGTGTGCCTCAGAAAAATTAACAGTTTCACTGATTTTTTTTCTCTTCTGCAAGGTTGGATTGGAGAGGCTGGGCTGGTGGAAAAATAGGGGATAAAACTGTGGAGGGGTGAAAAATGTGAAGGGACTGCTGCTCATTAGAACTGAATGTGCTGTTTAGTTGTGTCTGCCAGAGTGTGTTGTTGTGGTTGTGGAAGTGACGCCATGAACAAGCATCATGATTGAACCCAGTTTGTCATTTGTCATTTCTATATTTCAGCATAAATCTGAAGGATTGAAAGAAGGTAAGCTAAGTGTGATGTTATAAAAAGAGCTTCCACCTTCTTCTTCTCTTTTTTTTTTGTTTTTGTTTTTTTTTTTTTGTTTTTTGTTTTGATTTGTTAGTATATGTCAACCCGTCTTGTGTTTTAGAACCGGTCTGATCAGCCAGTATTTAGGTACCCCTTTGTTTCATGTGTGTAGGTCAGGTTAGTTGCTTTGTTAAGTTGATTTGCTTTGTGTTGATTGAGTTCTTTTGAGTTACCTGTTAAACGGTTAGTTTAAAGTTTGAGTTACCTTTGTTCAGTTTTGTTCAGTTGACCTCTTTTAAAAAGGCCCAAAACTGGTGTCGTGAGTACTTTGGGTAAATAAACTCGTTCTTTTATTTATATTCAACTGTGTCCTTTTTCTTTACCACCTCATTTTTTTCTTTTTTTTTTTCTAACCAGAATTCGTCTGTGTACAAACCATTCATATAAAATATTGTGACTGGCATGAAACCACTGAGGCACTGTTTGAGGTGCCAACAAGTCCTCCTACCTACAAACGGTTACCTTCATTTTTGCAATTCAAAGCATTTTGTTTTCTCATCTGTTCCAGGTCGGTCAGGTGTAATTATGAGAATACGTTTTCCAATTTCTTTATTTAGTATATATATATTTTTTCTTTTTTCTTTTTTTTTTTTTTTGTATTTCATTTTAAGATAATTAATTGTTGCACTTTGCTCAGCTTTTTCAGTTTTACTAGCATGTTGAAATTTATCTATATTTATTCATATTCAGATATCCTTTTAAAATGTTGTAAAACTACACATGATCAACCAACTGCATGGAGGCGATTTCATATTTTTGCCTTGATTAACCTCTTGACTCACCCACATCTGACCTCAGTAGGAATCTAAGTATCCACAAGAACTGGAAACACCCAATGGGTGTTCAGGACATTTCTCTGTCTACAGGTATAAATGAGTACAGTAACATTTCTCTAAAATCAAGCCCCCCCAGTCTAATTTTAACAGTGAGGCCACACAGGATCAAACTTTCTTTTGGTTGTCAGTTCATAACATTTTCAAACTGGGTTTCGAATGAAAATGCAGCAAGGTATAAATAATAAATGACAAAGTTATCATCAAGAATATAAATACTGTAGTTAGTTGCTTCTTTCAGGGGAACTTTGTGAATTTTTATGTACTTATATTTTTAACTGTAGTCGTGCCTATAATGTGCAATGAATGGATAATGAATATTCAAGAGAGAAAAGTTAATTTTTCCTGACTGATAATGTAAATTTACATAATTTGATGCATAATATAAAACATGTCAATAACGACTAAATTTATAAACACAATCATAACTAAAGTAAAATGTCACAACTAACAGAACCAGTTAGTAAGGCAAGACAAATCCTAATTAGTTTTTTCTTTTCATCCTGTCTATTTATTTCATAAATTTCTATCTATGATTTTAGTTGAAAACTTTTTTTCACACAACATTTCACAAATTTCAAGGTATTTTAAATAAATGATCCTTTTTTTCCTCTTTTTTGTGCCAGTGTTTTGTGTTAGAGCGGATTTATTTGGATAGTTTCATCAAGATTTGGCAAGATTAAGAAGAAGACCACTCGTCAGCATGTACTGTAGTATTGAAGCTTCTGTTGAGAATAAACCTCCACGTTCAGTGAAAGATTCTTACCCATCTGTAGCTTGTCCTCTTCCTACTTATTTCTATTCTTAGGAGACAAATGCCCTCATTTTAAACGTTGCCTATGTGTGTGAGATACATATAAAAGGTACTTTTATGTCCACAGAAAATGCGACCATCTCTTGGATGTTTGCTAATGGACTACAGCCATGTTCACACAGCAGGTCTTAAATCCTCAATTCTTATTTTTTTGTGAGGATCTGTTTGTTTTGGCATGGTTGTTTAATAATTATAATTTAAATGCAGCCACCATCAGACTTCAGTAGGAGTAGTCAGTGTCTATGGATGTGAAGTTACCTGTATGCAGGATCTAACAAATGCAGCACGCTGCATTTACAGAGGTTACACCTCTGTTTAATTATATGTTTTGTTTTCTTATGAAGGAAGGTATTTCATCATGTTTATGTTCTACTGTTTAGTCCTGTGCACTTTTAGGATGTTTGACTATTATAGAGAGGAAACATGTTTGTATTATCATGTTTTGTAGCTTACAATGTAAAACTTTTTTTGTAGTGTATTTCCACAGTGACCGGACACTACGACTCACCTTCGCTGGATCCTCCATTTCAAGCAGCCAGGAGGTGACATCAAGCATGCTGACATTGACGCTTCTAAAAGTGTGAGTTCTCCAACTTGATTCTTTCCACTGATTCTGAGTAAAAGGGCCCCTACTTTTTTGGCTCCCACATTCCCCAGCATTGATCAGGCCTGCAACTGGTTTAATTTTTCTTTTCTGATCACCAGCTGGTGTGTAAGTGAATGTGTGGACCCACAACTTCATACTCTATTAAAAGGTAAAAAATATTTCAATTTATTTTGGGTTTATAAGGACTGGCTAAATTATTTTCAATTTAGCAATCAAAAGGAGTCATAGAGTGTCAGAGTGGTAATATAGTGTGCATTCTTTAGGCTAGGCAAGGCAAGGCAAATTTATTTCTATAGCACATTTCATGTACAAGACAAGTCAAAGTGCTTTACTTAAAACATTCCAGCAGGGTAGCAGAAAGCATTACAAGTGCAAAAAAAAAAAAAAATAAATAAATAAATAAAGAAGTGCAATTAATGAGAAAAAATAATAATAAAAAAAACAGAACAAAGATGCTAAAATAAAATAGATAAAATGTAAGGAATAAAATTCCAGTGTGGGGAAAGACAATATTAAAACATGATTCCAGCTTAAAAGAACCAGATGTAGATTTTGATTTCTAAATAAAAACTACTGAAATGCAGCAGAGAACTGGTGGGTCTTTAACCTGGATTTAATAAACTGAGTGTTTCAGCTGATCTAAGGCTTTCTGGGAGTTTGTTCCAGACATGTGGAGCATAGAAGCTGATGTATTTGGTCCTAAACCATTCAGAGCTTTATTGACCAGCAGCAGAACTTTAAAGTCTATCCTCTGACGAACAGGCAGCCAGTGTAGACCTCAGAGCTGGACTGATGTGGACCATTCTCTTGGTATTGTTCATATATACATCTTCTGTACAGTCCTCTGAGACAACTTGTTGTGATATAGGGCTATACAAATAAATTTGATTTGATTTGATTTGATTTGGTCTTAGGACTAGAGCAGCAGAGTTCTGAATAAACTGAATAAACTAAGGTGATAATAGGCTGACTTTGTAATTCCCTTAATGTGTTTCCCAAAGTTATGGTCTGAGTCCATCAATACACCCACATTTCTGGCCTGGTTGGTAGTTTTTAGGTTTATAGACTGAAGCTCTGTGGTGACCTTTAGCCATTTCTTTTTAGCTCCAAATACAATCACCTCAGTTTTGATTTTGTTTAACTAAAGGGAGTTTAGACACATCCAGGTCATTAATCTCCTCGATGCATTTACAAAGAGCCTGTGCGGGGCCTCGATCTCCTGGTGACATTGTAATATATATCTGTGTGTCATCTGTGTAACTAATTTTGTTTTTCTGTATAACCTGTGCCAGTGGGAGCATGTAGATGTTAAACAGAAGAGGCCCCAGGATGGAACCTTGGGAAACTCCACATGTAATTCTTGTCTGCTCAGATGTAAAATTACCTATTGACACAAAGTACTTTCTATTCTCTTAACAGGATTTAAACCAGTGTAGTGCAGTGCCAGAGAGGCCCACTCAGTTCTCCAGTCTTAAGTAATATATTGTGGTCGACTGTATCAAATGCGGCACTGAGGTCCAGTAAGACTAAGACTGACATTTTTCCATCATTTGTATTCAAACACATGTCATTAATGACTTTGGTCAGAGCATCTCAGTGCTGTGGTGCTGTCTAAAACCTGACTGGAAGATAAAGTAGCAGTTGTTTTGTGTTACTTAGAAAAGGAGGATTTAAGATCGGCGTGTAGTTGCTCATTTGTGTCTTGCCTAGATTGTCCCTTTGTAGCAGAGGTTTGATTACAGCTGTTTTTAGAAGTTGTGGGAAGAAACCAGAAATTAAAGACAAGTTCACAATCTGTAACAGATCTGGCTTTGTGACCTTTTTGAAGAAACCTGTGGGCAGGAAGTCCAAGCAGCAAGAGGAAGAGTTCAGCTGATATAAGATGTCGCCCACATCTTTGCTGTTGATGGGGTTAAACCGTGTCATGGTGCTTAAACTAGATTTCAATGGACACAGAATGTCTGTTGAACCTGTTGTTGATGAACGAACTGCTTGTCTGATATTCTGGATTTTTTCAGTGAAAAGTTTGGCAAACTCATTGCAGGCCTTTGTGGAGTTCAGGTGCTACTGACACAAGAGGTTTGTTAACTTTATTTGCCATCATATTGTTATAACATCTTGTTATTGTAAAACAAGGATGAACAAATTAACATTTGTTTTATTTTATATTTGGCCAAATCTTTCTTTTTATTTTTCTTTAATAAATATAAGAATATTTTAATAAAGTGCATTTTGTGAATTATGTTTATAAGTGGTAATCTTGTTACCTCTGAAAAACAATAATTTGAATAATTTGGAATAATTTGAAGTTTGGGCGGTGACCCATTAACAGCGTTGAAGAAGTGCTACACAGGTAAATATACATGCTACACATGAGTATAGTCAGTCACTGTACCGACAGACAATTCTTTGATGTATTTCAGTTTTACTCTCCTGGTTTACCTTCGGTGTGAATACAATTTGGTCAGTTTTAAGAAAAACTTGTGTTTGGGTTTAAGATTCTCATATTAGAATGCCAAACATCATATACTGTGTCTATGTTTTATTTCTTACCAGAAGCATGTTATTTATGTGGCTATATTGGAGTAATTAGTTCAGAGTAAGGCCTCACTGGGGTTAATATGGGATTAATCCAGTGATATAAAACATGTAAATGGGATCATGAATGGATTATGCTTCATGCAACTTCCATAAACCCAATCTGAATATGTTCTCATTTAGAAATAGGACAACAGTTGGAATATTGCTGTCTATTTAAACATAGCAAGTGTCAAAGACGATGGGTTTCATCCCACACATTCACACTGAACCAACTTTCCACCTTAAAATATTTTGTATCTGAAAGCCTTTATATACCAAACCAACAATCGGCCATCCGGGACATCTGAGACCGAGGCAAACAGCTGCCTGTCTCGTCTCTTGTGCTCAGTTACTGATGGTACATCATAGCTGGCAGGGGAAAATGGTCATTTCCTTGCTCAGACACAGGTGATGCAAGGACACCTAACAGAGGCCTTTTGTCACGGCTTTATTGACGTCAGTTTGGAGTGTAATGGCTCTCTCTATACAAATACAAAGGAATAACAAGGCAATCTGCCTTCCAGGGAGGTGCCTCCGGAGGGAAGCCTCGAGGCAGACCCAGGAATCACTGGAGGGAATAGTTTTTTTGGGCAGGCTTAGGAATCAGTCCATCCAACTGTGCATGGAACAATGGATGGATTAAAAAGCTGGCGTCACTGACCTTACGCTTACTAGTTGCCAGCCAAGTTAAAACTTAGAAGTTGGCAGCATCTATTCTTTCTTCTGTAGGTTTTCTTTGTGGCTGTGCAGAAAAAAGCATAAATGACTAGAAAACTGAAGCACCTGTGCCAATCAAACCCATTCACCGACATTACTTTCCAACATTAGATTCAAAGTGGATTCCTGTAAGACTGATAGAAATATGTTCAATAACACTCAGTACAACTTTCAAGGGCCAGCAAAAACTTACATTCCCATTGGCATTAATGATCCAAGACGGACCACTTTATAACTCAAGGTTTTATTGTCTGCAACACTAGCGCCAGACCTGATCAATGGTCTTTGCATCAGCATTAGGTCACGCAAGAAAAGCATACTGATGCAGATTTTCACTATTGTTTCCAACGGATGTATGGACTGAAAAAAAGTCAATAACGCATTAGGCAAGTTTTCAAGTCAGCGTGAAAACAGATGAATAAAATACATAGCAAATAAGAACATGGAGAGGATTTGAGATGACAACACTGAAATTATACACAAATAGTAAATACATAAACTCCTGGAGGCAGTCATGAGAATAGCATTCCCTTGTCTCAGAACTACACCATAAGGCTTTAGCGACTGGCAGAAACAAAAGGCAAGAATTTATACACACTGTGACACATTAGGACACACTAAAAGCTGCCTAGCAGGTGTTGGAAAGACTGTTCAACAGTTACAATAAATCTCCATGTTTCTACATCTCCAGGGTAAAGATGAACTGTACTGAATATTATTGTCTTTCTTTGCTGAAAACAGACTAGATTTAAGACTGCCATGGTGAGAGGCATTTCAGCAAAGCTAGCCTTCATCTTTAAAATCTGTTTTATAATAAGACAAAAATGGAGGTAGCAATCAGAGTTCCCTTTCCTGTGAGACTGGCGATAGTGTTAATGCCTTTTGTTATATAATATGTGTAGGCGATGTTGCATCTCCTAAGTGCCTGTAACACTGCTGCAGATGCAAGAGCATTTCACATGTTAGGAACATGGCCACAGGCACAAAGCAGCATAGGAAATAGAGAATTCAGTGTAGAATCATCCTCAGATTTCGCTGCAGCTCATTGTACATTTTTCATAAACAGATCAAGGGGAAAATATCAGCACTGCAGCTGTGGGATGTAAAACACTGTTTGTGCATGCAGGTCACTGTGTGTGAGCGTGTGCAAAAGAGATAAAGAGATGAGTGTTTCAACCAAGCAGATCTCATTAACTTCTTCACTATGCACAAAATCAAAAGTAACAAAAAGAGATGGCTATAAACACAGAAATATAGTAATCTCTCACTCACTCCCATAATTCCCTCCTTCTGTCTGCCACTTTCTTTGTACCTCTCCCCTCTCTGCTGAGGGGGCTCATAAATAAAGCAGGGTAAGATTGCACTACCTGCAGCGATAAGGAATGCTGGCTGGGAAAGTACAGGACCTAGTCTGCCACGTAGGGAGAGGGCAGGGACCTGCAGTGAGGCTCAGCATGTGGGTTTTTTGGGAATGACTTGGTGCTTTTGAACTAGGTCATATGTTAAATTTAAATCCCGACTGCAGAATCTATCTATTTGTGGAACCATAAGGGGCAGATTAATTTTAAGGGAATGAATGGATTATTTCCATTACTGAAATGTCTGCTATAGAGCTTATTTATGATTGTATATTATGATATAGAGTACATTATGATTTATGACTGCACTCGACTGACTTGTAACTATGAGACAAATACAGATAACTGTATTGCTGAAGCATTCTATAAAAGTTAGCACACATCCATTTTCTTTCACTAAAATCTAAAACTCAGATGGGGAGATATTGGAGGAGATTGGAATCTCAGACAGTGTCAGTGGCCTATATTTTCTTCGGATTAGAATTACTCCACTAAAGATGATGAGACATGTGCCAAAAAAATGCTTCAGGTGACGGGTATGTCACTGGATGTTACCCTTATTGTAAACAGCTGCAGATAATCCAACCAGTCAGCCCACTATGAAACACTCTTAATAACTTTTGCTAATTTTCTTGAAAACCTGACAACTAAGTTATTTATTAGGACTGTCTCTTTCTGATTCACAAAATTTCTGCAAACAGGTAGCTTGACATGAGTCCATCACTGTCATAGAAGGATGTATTGATGGTGCACCAACGCACCGTCCAACATCACATCCCAGCATTTGTCGCAACCAGTAATGTAATAGCAGTCAATATTTTGCCCATCATAATTATAATCAAGCCAATAATGTAATAAGCTGCCGAAGAAAAGTTTTGGGCAACAGAAAAATTGGTGGCCTGGTGGTTAGAGACGTGGGCATGGGGCTGGAGAACACAAGATCAAATACCTAGATTGGCAATGTCAAGTTTTATTTTTATAGTACATTTTTACAGCCAAAGCCTCCACAATGCTTTACACAAACCAATAAGATGAAAACACAGGGACAACATACAGAGGTCCAACATAAAAATCCCAGTAGGGTGCCTTTACTCAGCCGAAGGCCAAAGTAAACAAGTGCTTTTTGAGCAAAGATTTAAAGATGGACAGACTGTGTGCAAACTGCAAAGTTAAAGGCAAAATGTTCCACAGGGTGGGAAATGAGAAGGCTCTGTTTTCTCTAGTTTTTAGGTTAGATCAAGGAGCCTCCAAGATCATCTGTGGTGTAACACTGTGGGCCCCTGAACAAGGCACTTAACCCCCCCCAACTGCTTTTAGAACATTTTGGAAAACTCTTCCCCCTGAGCTACACACCCACACTGATCTGCTTCTGTTCAAGGTCAAACTTAAGATCTATTTATTTAAAAATGCTTTTGGCTTGTAGCATTTTGTTTTAATGTGTTTTGCACTTTTAGTACTTTATGTGTTATCCATTAGTTTTAAAAATCAGTTTTGTCCTTTTACCACTTTAAATTATATTTCCTTTATTTTAATGTGTATTTGTATTTATTTCTTTTCACAATGTTTGGTCAGCCTGAGTGTTGTTGTGAAGGTGCTATCGGAATAAACCTTGATTGACTGACTTATTAAAATATTTACAATGGTAAATTAAAGTAAATTATTTGTTGCTACACATATTTTGTAATTTAGCATTCCTTGCTAAGTACTATGAGAGGATGACATCATACCCTCAACTTTTACCCCAGCTATATTTGGCATGTCATTTTAAACAATCAATCACATTAAGTCTAGACAAAGTTTACTTAAATAGAAAGCCAGTAACATGCCCATAATTTTTCAATGCATTTTGTATTCTACTTATTTCCCATGTACTTTTGAACATGGCTTTTGTTTTAAAGTTCACTGACCACCCCAACCAAAAAAACTCTCAAAATGTATAAAAATGTCATATAATGTGCCACTTATAAACAATTTTATAAAATCATGTCAGTTAATATATACTGATGACAAACCTAAGTACCGTAAACAAAAGAATCCAGCAAGCAAACATTTTCCAGCTTATTATTTGAAGCTGGATGGACTGAAGTGTAAGTCTCAAATAAAAAACAAATGGACCCATAAGCAGTGCAAAATACAATGTCCCAGCACTATAGAGTGGTAAAAGTCGGTAAGTAAAAGTGCTAGACGGGTAAAAGTTGAGGGTATTTTGTCATGTGCCTATGCATGAAATCTGCACGTTTATTTATTTATTTATTTTTTTTACTTATCTTGCTTTTAATCATTTTAATGTAATTTATTATTTTATTGTGATTATGTGTTGATGCCTTTTACTATTTCTAAATATCTGTAATGCCTTTGTTTTATGTAAAGCACTTTGAATGGTCCTGTACACGAAATGTGCTGGACAGATAAACTGCCTTGCCTTGCCTAGACAGAAGTAGATGAGGTGTAAGGGTCAGGAAGGGGTAAATATTTATCTCTGTAGCAGTCAGTCCAAATGAAACCATCTAATCCCAGTAAAAAAAGCTCATCTCTAAGCTGCCTGCTTATTTGCCTTTCATAAGGGTAAACCAACAAATAAACAATGCATTCATACAGCAGCAACTGTGTTCTTCTGTCAGCAAGACAAATACCTCTCTGTGATGAAATCTCATTGAATTTTCATGCATGCTCTCTGTAAAATCCTCATCAGACCACAGCCTGTGAAGCAGATAGTAAACGGTTTGCTTTGTTGCTGTCTCTGCAGAGTTCTAACTTTTCTATAGTAATTTGCACATAAACTAGTGGTTCATAATGCACGCCTCAAGAAACAGGGAAGCATAGATTTTTCTAATCAGCTGGGCTTCTGCTCTCACTTATATAACTGTTTTTCCCATTAATTTTGTTTGGCAGGAAGACAATTTCTCAAGGATTTGCAAATTAATTACGACTTTAACAAGTTGGGTGAAAAAGCAGGTTATGATTTTTCTTCCACTTGCTTCCCATGATGGAACATCCATCTCATTAATTATATGTACCATGAAATGCTGGCCAATTTAGCTCATTATGGACAAGAACGTGTGTTAAATTGGGGCTACAGACTTCTCCCACAGCCCGACCGCTATGGTTTTATTCACCGCGAGTTCCCAACACCTCTCAAGTTAGACTGAAATGTTGCGAAATGTCTCCCAGAGACACAAAGCGATAAAAAAACGTTTAAAAAAACAAATATTGTGGTTATCATTTTTGCCATAATCGAGCAGCCCTATCATAGAGTCAAACGGCGAGTCACACATTATAATGATACTATAAAAAAAATACACCAAAATGTGTACTTATGGGATGTGAAACATTAGAGGAATTGTTATGAAGAGTAACTGCTTTTACCCTTTTAAGCATTTCTATGTTTTCCTCTTTTTGGCTGTGTAGAAGTTTGTCTGAAGCAGCAGATAGTTTAAGATCAGCAAGGAACCGATTTAATAGGTATTTTCCTACTTGACAGCCTAACCTCTTCTTGACTAAAGCCCCCTTCAGACCACTTTGGAGCTTGTGCTTATTTCTTCACTTTATGCTAACCACACAAACAAGGTTTCCTAAGAAAACGGAGACTGTGCTGATTACAAAGATGGGCATCTAATCAGATGTCTGTGTGACAAATTTTGCAAATTAGCAGTAAACTAAAAAATTACAGGACCATAAGGCATGTCTCATGTTGCTTTAATGTTGTCAAAAGTCTTATTCCACCTTAAAAAGATGCTGCTAATATGTTGTCCTTTAACTACCTTTTTTTTAAATGAACCATGAAGGTCCTGGCAGGGGTTCACGTCTTCATCGCTCCTTGTGATGTTTCCATTGTGAATTTTCCGGCCACCCCTCTAGTCTTCCGACTCTGATGATTGTTAGGTGTCCATTATCAACATCAGCTGATGCTTTCTTGAGATATTTACCTGCGCAACACCTCTATAAAACATCTGAAAAACCGCCTAAGTTAACTTTATTAGCTTCTGTTTTTTGGACAGTTACTCTGACACTTGATTCTGAAGCTTCTGTAGTAGTCTGACATGTTTTGGCTTTCTTTTGAGACCAAGATTATACAAAGTTCTTTAAGTTGTGAAGATGTACTAAAATGGATATATTTTATTTTGGGTATGTCATGTCACACAGAAGGCAAGAAAAATAGGCCTTGTCAAGCAGGGATTGAATATTCATTGTATATCATGATGTCTATCAATAGCCTGACTTATTTAAGTATCTAGTGACCTAAATTGTTTTAAAGATGGTCTGAAAACATCTCACATCTTCCTTGCAAAAATAACAACTGTTTAGGTTCATTTTAGCACCACATCCTTTACAAGAACCTCCAGAAATCACCTGATCAAGTACTATGAATTATACCTTGATAGTATTTAAACTTTTTAATCAAGTAAAATTACTAAAGAAAATGTTTAACAGTTTTTAAGATTTTTTCCCTTACTTTCATCCTTAGTTCTTGTTACTTCTTGATGTTAAGATAGGTCAAATATCAACTTAATTGTACTTGAAAACATTGAAAAGGTTCACTGTTCATGCACTAAAGGAGCCAGTTCTTTTTTATGTCATTCACATCTGCTGTTACAAGAGATTGGGTGAGCCTATGGAGAGATGTAAAAGCAACACTGACACTGTCATAAAAGCCTAACAACAAATGTGACATCAAGCCAGTCAGTGGCCCAGTTTGCACAGATGAAGCTGAGCACAAAAAATATTTCTCCTTGCTTTTCAACCCCTGCAGACAATCTCCCCCATGCAGGACGGCCATGACACACCCTTTGTCCCCAAGGAGGACAGATCACTTTCAAGCCTGTAACCAATACGTTTGTGTTTAAAGTCTGCTATGCCTTTTTTCACTCTCTCTCCCTCTCTTTTCTGTCCCTTGCTTCCTCTACAAATCCAGTTAGATGACCCACTGGGGAAGATCCTCTAGAAATTTGCCCTCGTAGCTATTTTGAAACCATATCGCCCTAGCTGACTTGGCCACTGATTCATTTTTTCCTTACAACTCCCTCATTATGTGACACAAATCAATTATAGATGGAAAAAAATCTGCAAGATGCGCAGACCCTTTCATGTGACAAACTCCAAATCCTGCCACAAGAACACAAAGACAAAAAGTAATAACTGTACATGTTAATGTACATTATGGCCCTGATCTATTAACGCTTTGCGTGTACTAAAACAGGTGCAGACGGCTTTGCGCCGCTAAAATCGGCCCAAGCTTATCTATCAAAGCCGCAAACATGGAACTGCGTCAGTTATCCTGGC
>JBAFSZ010000018.1:27325713-27339993 GCA_036919955.1 Melanotaenia pygmaea
ACATAACCAGAGCAAAACTGCGCAGCAAATATTGAATAGCGCAGCAGTTTTGCCCTCGTCATAAATCAGCCCCTATGTATCTTAATGTGTTCATTTCACCTCATGATCTCTAAAAAGGGACACAATAGTTTAACAGTTCCAACAGTCACACATATTTGGTTTTCTATAATTAAGCCAACTACTGCAGAACTTTGTATGAATAACAGAGAGGGAATCATACAAGGTCACCTGGCTTTATTAAACAAAGCTTACTGTGGCTTTAGGTGGTTGATGTGACATCTGAAATTCTCGGCTGCAAACAATTTTGTGAAAAACCCAAGTATATCTTTCAATTCTTAGATTTTGTGTGCCAGGACATTAAAAGACATCTGGCCATTTGCATGTCTTAGAATTAGCTAAATACATCTATAGATGTTTGTTTGTTAATAGTTTAACAAGTAAAACTAAGCCAAAAATGTAGAAGCTGTGTGTAAATCATTCCGTTTTTTGCTGCTTCCACAGGAAATGAGTGTAGATAAAAGTCAGGTGTTCATCAAATGTATTGATTAATTGATCATTACTGTGTGCACCTCTATACCAAGAAGTTTTCTTTGTTTGCTCTGCAGCATTCTTGAATGCATTAACATAACGTCAAAGAAGAAAGACATCAGCAATGATCTTAGAGCAGCATTTGCTGGAAAGCAGTCGAGAGAGCTGCCAATCTTTCCAAAAGTCAAAGTTCAACCCAACCCAATATCAAGTATAGTGGAAGGGATTTGAGCTTCTTTTGCATCTACAGAACCTGGGCAATCATTTAATGGACCATGAATTCCTCTTTGTACCAAAGTGTTCCAGGATCTAATGAAAGGCCAACTGAACAAAAGATGAAACTTGGCTGAAGTTGGATCATGCAACAGAATGATGACTGCAAACAACAGCAGATCTGCAACAGAATGTCTAAAGACAAAAAAAAATTAAAAGGTAGAAAAGGAAATCCTCCACAAGGATGAGAGGAAAATTAAAACACAAAATAATTTTAAAATACTGTTAGATTTTGTAAAACCTTTGATATGACAGATGTATATGCTTTCTCAGGACTCCATATTATCTGAGTTTTGTGTGAAGTATGAACTTTAATCTCCCTCTAGATATCATTAACAATAAACACCTTTACAGATAAAAACACTGAATGTTACTCTGAGCTCAGTTACTGATCAAAGAAATAGTCACTGCATGTACATGTTACTTAAAGAGGTACTATACGACTCACATCTGCAAGATCAATCAAGTGATTATTTAAAAAAGATTTCAAGCATCCAACCCAAGTGTTTTGGATTCTTAGGCCACATTATTTTCGACCAGCTCTGTATTTAAGTTGCAAACACAAGCCTGATATCTTGTGTCATTCCCAAACAAAATGTAAATAAGACTATTCTTAAAGCCAGACATCTGTTTTCCTCTCCTCCTGACCTGCTTCTGTCTGTGTCTCTTCTACGGTCTGTTTCTCCCGACCTGATGGGCTCTGCTCATCTCCTTCTCCTCTCTACCCTTCACTCTTTGCCCTCTTCTCATTAAGTTACCAAGGTTAGGAATACTAATTTACAAATAAAAGAAATTCCCATGATGATAACTCCTGACCTGTGCCACGTGCCACCAGCTCTGCTGATCTCATGCTCTAACCTGAGCTGTGACAATTTTCCAGGCTGCGGTGTTTATATCTGTCTCAGAGCGGATATACAAAACAATTAATTTCCGGAGCAGGGTGTGAGGGCCTGGTGCCCTTGCTGTCTCTCTAAAGAAAAAGAAATCACTCCCCCTTCACCTGCTCTCTCAGCATCTCGCCATCAGTTCCAACTCTACCCATCCCGCTTGCTCTCCATTCCCCTCTTGCTCCAGAAGTTGTGATTGCATTCAGGGTAAAGTGGAGCAAGGTCAAGGCAAGGCCTCCTCCTCTGAGGCAGTGGCTGCTGGCCTTTTAGACAACTTTGAGCATAAAATACACAGACCATGGCATATCACTGGGTCCCTGCACACTAGAGTAGCAACTCTGTCTGTGCATTATTACACTGTCTGAGCTCAGTGCTATGCACAGATTTATGCGGAGTCACATGAGGAGAGTATGTCCATGGGCAGTGACCGTGTAAAGATGTAGGAGATGGATGGATGGGTAGATAGAAGCAGAAATTATCACTTACCTGTTTGGTTGGACATAAGATGTATGCCAGACCAGAAAGCCAGGGGAAGAAAGAGAGAAAAAAAGAAACTTAATATCAAACAACAACATTTTATTAATGCAACAATGTGGACATTACATATAATAGTTCTCACCATTCCTCAGTAACACACACGTAGACCATTTGGTTTTGAATCAATCTAAAAACCATATAATCAAACTACAAATAACTGTAATTTTCTGTTTTTTTTCTAGCACGTTTTGACCAATCCAGTCCCTAAAATAAAAATGCAAACAGCTTGAAGACTTCTAGCAGCAACGTAGGAAAAAAAAAAGAAAGCAAAGAAAAAAAAATGACCAGAGTGGAATTAAATGCTTTCACATAACAGATGAACCTTTTGATTTTTACAATTTCCTTCCATGATTATAGCACTTCACAGACCAGACCCATCGGTGACTGACTGCTCGCGTCACTAAAAAATACTTGTAACTTTGTTTTACAAGTACAAAATAGACCAAGGATTTGATTTAGTCCCCTGGTGTTCCTGCAATCTTGCAGAACAGCCCAAAGCTTCCTGCCTGCAACTCACTGAATTAAAAAAGGCTTGAACCACCTCATCCTGGGGCAGACACCTCCATGTCAAGATGGCCTTTCTCTGACAAACTTCTTTGCCTGAGAACTCTTGGTTATGATTGTGTTGTCCTTCCTCAGAGACTAAATAAAACAGCCACAATGGGGACATGGGCACACATCTCTACTGGTTTAAGAAAGCTGGTGAAGATGCAGGTGAACTGTTTACAGTACATGAACCTTTTGTTTTTTAGTAGCAAAAAAGAGTCGATCTCAAAAAGACAACCTTTTGATCCCAAATAAAAATGCTGCTGGGGGTTTAAACCTGACTGTCGTTGGGCTAATTGGATAAGACTTGTTTGTGTGTCTTCCTCTGGTACACGTTCCAGCTTCCCAGCGTAGAACAGCTGCAGCATGTAAAAAACATCTGACATTATGAATGCAGGAGAATTAAAATCAGAATATTTCCCCCCTTCTTCGTCATGTGTCTAGGAGTAGATGCACGAGAACAAGACACCATTTATGCAACTTTCATCATTTCAGATTTAAACAAAGTTGTAGGCGTATATCTGTTGGGCTGCCATAGCAAGCATGTCCTATACAAATAAAGGCAGAGAGAGAGGCCTAGTTACACAGACCCAGATATAACAAGAAAATGGAAAAAAAGAAAAAAAAAAAAAGAATCAGGCAGCAAAATACTTTAGAAAGTGTGTATTTGCATAATCTCTTCTTTGCAAAGAGTCTAGGGGAAGAATAATAAGCTAGAGAAAGCCATCATCTGCCAACATAGTGCTGAGCTAAACTCCTGTGTGTGTAAATGCAGCTCGCAAGCAATACAGTAGCCGTCAGTGTCATTTTACTCATTTGCATGTTCAGTCCTATTCACCTGACCTCAAAGATTCTGCATTTAATTTATCCCCAGATGAAAATTAAAGGCAAATAGCACCCATTTCCCCCTTACTGTTAATGCAGACTATTTACCTTTATTGGATTTAGCTCTTCTAAATCACTTGCTTTTGAATTGACGCAGTACAGAAAGCACAGCTGTGCTAGAGCTCACTGACAAATCACTTGTCAAAATCCCAAAATAACAGGTTGTTGGGCTGTCAGTGAAATATCAAACAAGACATCATAAAACCTAAACAGTGAAATTAAGATAAAAAATCGTTTCTAATGAAGCTAGATTACCACCATACAAATACCAAATCCCCCCTAGAAGTACCATAAATAAATAAATCACTCATCAGCAAGTCGGATTTGGAAACTGGGGGAAAAAAAGTTTGGTTTTAATAACCTGTGAAAAATTTAGATAATTTGTGTTTACGCTGTAGAGGAGAAACATTCATTTCATGAGTCCAACTGATTTTGTATCCAAGGCTTTATAGCTCTCTACAAAACTAATTTAGCAGTTTTTCCTGTATTATTTTTTATATACAGATACATATAGTTTATTCATGTCTAGGTGTTTTGGTGTTGGCCCAAAAAGAAGTGGATTTGGTGTTTAAGTCTTAGTACTGGCATTGAAAGTGAACTGCAATAGGCCCACAAGCAAGGCCCTTACCAGTGTTTATTGGTCATTTAATATTAATCACACACGCTTATTAAACATTAACAGGTATAAATAAAGAAAGAAAACAAAAGATCCCAGGTAAAATTAAGGCAGAAGCTGAACTTCCTTCTATGGAATTTAATTGTAATTTTACAATTACTGCCCCCACCCCACACACACACACACACACACACACACACACACACACACACACCCAAGCTGCTGTAATATCATTTAGGTTCACCAATAACATTCAGAAAAGTATCTTATGGAGTGTTTAGGTGTTAAGAACATGGTTGTTCAGCAACAGCTTTTAGCTGATTTGGGGTGGGAAATGAAAAGTCTTATTCAAAAGCTGACCCTTTAAAAGGTTTAAAACTAATGGCAGTGAAGTGCAAATGGTGGCTTATGATGACACATGGGCATGTATGAATCTTAAGGCATAATTATATTAAGCTACCAGATTATGATATGTGTCTTATTTTAAGCTAAAAGAACTCACCCAATGTTGCTTCGACATTTTGTTAATGTAGAGGCAACATCCAAATCAAGGTGATGAAAGATGGTTTTCTGGTGAACATTGCACTGTAGAAGATCATCCCTGGTTATCACATCACTTGTCAGTGGTTTTAATGATGTGGCCTGCTTGTCAGAACAAATGTACTCATCTGCACATCAGCATGAGCCTGGACAGACATAAAAGGACAAGTGGAACATTTGATAGATTTTGCTGCCGCTGACCATCTGGAATCAACGCACCAGCCAGTAAGAATGTCAAAAGAGAAAAATAACTGGACAGAACATGATGGACAAGGACAATTACCACGCACATGCTGGGTCACTAATTTGTCGTTAAGTGGACGGGTCATTAATTGTAACCAACTTCAGAACAAAGGCAAATTGAGTGATGTCCCAAATAAACTTCAGCTGTTGCAATTTTTAAAAACAGCTTGGAAAGAAGTCTTGGCCTTGTACCTGCAGTTCAGTTCTCGATGCCTTAAAATGTGGATGTCTTTTTCTGCCCCTGAGGGCCCCGAAACCGAGCGGATGCTGCAATCCTTTGAAATCAACTGAAAACAAAAGGGGAAGGTAGCGATATCATGGGTTTGTTGGTGTGCAGAGAGGGTATCCTAGTTATTATCGAGCAGACAGCAACCTGCTCTGCACATTTATACAACAGAAATCACACACACACACACAGGTGCCTGAGCACAGACAGACCCACACAGTGCCATGACCTTAATCAGTTCAGTTACATAATCACACCCATCACTACTCATTTTACCCAAGACGGGCGAATATGTTTTAAAATGTCTTCTTCCTCTTACAGAAATGTATTCAGATCACACTGCAAATAACCATGAACAAGTGTTGAGGCTCGTGAAAATGGTTTCTTCTAAGTGGTGGCTATGATGGAAAAAAATAAACACCAACAAAAACCAATTTACTTTTTTCAGGAAAGGTCCTGTTTTTATTTTTTATTTATTTATTTTTCTGTATTTATGGGCATAGCAAATGTTTATACATTCATGTAATATCAAAGCAGCATAAATATTCTGATGCACCAGGTTGTGCAGAAAGAAGATGGATTTAACTTGACTGCAGAATAAAGCTGGGAATAAAAACCCGCATTGTTATACAAGAAGACTGCCTTTCCATTTAAAAAAGCAGAAGAATATTTATAACTATTTTTCTACCCAAATTTGTAAGCATTGATGTTATAGAAAGGGGAAAAAAAGAACTGCAAACACGTTAACAGAATCCTGACTAGTTAAATTGTCTACACAACTTCAGATTGGTTGAAAGAGAAAGAGGTATTACAATATTGAAGAAGACTGTTACATAAAAGTAGAATAATTGATTATGAGGTGATTGGAAGATGGAGCTACATTTTTCCAGCTGTAGATTTGGATTCATGATAGAGTGGTCACAGGAAAGTCCTGGCTTGCTTTGACTGATGACGGGATGAGCAGCAGGGTGTGAGCTCATAATGTCCTCATGGCAGAACAGGAGCTCAGAGATTTAAGGCTCATCAGGAGCTGCACCTGCACAGTGACCACTTCCAAGTCTGCTTCAGGCCAAGTTGGGACTAATTTGACAGCCAGTTAGAGCAAGTCACACAGCAAAATCATGAAAACAGGAACCAACTTAAGAGAGTCATCACTGGCCTGCAGTGTTTGGCAGTTTCTCTGAGGTGGGTGATTTGATCGATCAGCCAAATTCTTTCTGAGTGGATGCGTCATCACAAGCGCATAAACAGTACGTCTGACTTCGGAAGTTCAACACAGCACCCACCACATCCTGTGAGAAGCCCCTTTGAGTGACACAATGGTTGCAGCAAGAGCAAAAAATTCCGGAAAACATGATTCTACAGTTCTTGCTTTACAATAAGCAACAAAAGAGCGCAAAGAGGTCAAAAGGGAGTAAAGACCTGACTCCTGGCATGCTCAAAGGCAGTCTGGCTTCCTTTGCTTTACTACTGTAGACTTTCTTAAAGTTTGGACACATCATGGCTAGGTCTAACTGTACAATCTAAAATGTAGTTTATTGCTGAAAGCTAGCAGACATTGAACACACTGTAGCAACAAAACCCTGCAAATGGATACAGAGAGCCTTCAGTCCATCTGTGCATTCGGTACCTGAGTATCTCTGTCTGTTTTCAGAGAGTTTGCAGGTGCCTGTCCAGAAAATGGGCCAATACAACTGGAAACTGTGGTGGCACTTCTGTGCAGTATAATTTGTTTGTTTACCCTTCAATGATGTGGGTTTAGACATCAATGTCCTCCTACAGCCAGCTCTCCAATAGCCAGGTAAGTGCCCTGGTCTCAGATTGGGCTTAAAACTATATCTATCAAGCATACTGGCTGTTTGAGACATTTACATGAAGTTTGTTTAAGCAGCACACCTGTCCCACATGACTTTGAAGGTTACTGAACTGTAAGAAGGCTTTTTTTAAAACATTATTAATGTTCCTCCTTCTCTCCCTGAGGCTCCACTTCCCTGTTTTTTTTTTTTTTTTTTTAAATCAAGAGAAGATCAGCAGTGTTGGGAAAAGAGAGACAAACATAAGCAGGTTTCTTTCCTGCACAGTAAAAACACAAGCATATGGGCATAAAAATGCTATGCACAGGTCAGTTTGTGTAGCTTTTTCTAAAAACAGTATTACCAGTTTGTAATAATTAATGAGAGCTTCTTCCAGTCACAAAATGCCTGATTGTACCCCAATGATCAGCTCATCGAAGTATCCCCCCTTTTCTGCTTCCCACCTTGTCACATTCTGAAATTCCATTGTTTCTGTTCAGATGGCACAACAAAATCTACAGCTCAGTACAAACAGAGGAGCCATGATTCAGATACAACTCTGCTTTGAAACTGAACATATTTCATTATTTAAAAAAGAAAATCTGAACTAATTTGCTGGTCAGTAAAGTGGTATATTGGCGGTAAAACGGTATGCATGCATTAAATGTCACTGGACTTTTCTAAGGATGTTATTTCCAGCAGCTACAAAAAGAGAAGACACAGCCAAAAAACGTTTTAAAAATGTTAATAATTCTTGGTAGTTTTGTCATTTGATCTGCTTCAGCATTGTTTAAACTTGCAGTATTTTTAAGCATAACTTTTCCTCTTAAACATTCTGCAGGCACAGGGAAGTTAGCCAAGCAGAACTTGACTTCATATTACCTTGATGAACAATGATATTCATCAAGCAAGAACCCCAGCGGTTCTGCCCTGCAACAGTATTAATTTTACTAAAAGACTATGTGAGCACAAGCTACATTATTAATAGCCCATTTGTCTAGTCTGAGGTTTCTGGAGATCACTGTGAATCACCCTCAAGTCAGTTGTGTAACAAGCTGCCTTTTTTTTTCTCTCCTTCACATAAGAGCAACTCTTCAAAGCTCAAACATGACCTCAGACAAGGTTGGATGGATCATTTCATTCTAAACATTTGCTGTTGCATCACCTGTTGTCTATTTTTTACATTAATTTAAAGCTAAGCTTCCACGCAGGGCATCATTTCATTTGTTAAGTTGAAACACAATGACAAAAACACATGTGCACATGTGCATGTTTGCACACAAACAAGTTTTTCTTTTGCCCTCTTTTGTCCCTTGGATAGCCCGTTTACATTACTGCTGTCAGAGCACAAGAACAGAGTTCATTTGCAAATTGATCAAAACCCCCAGTTTTCAAGCGGACCAGGTTTGGCTTCTTTGAACCACACCAGAGTCCGAATGCACGATCACACCGTTTCAGACAGTGAATCTGAATGTGCCAAGAGTGTATCCATTACTGTTTTGTTGCATTTGTGAATACGAGTGGGTATCGGTGTATGTGTACTGCAGCTATGGTCATGCACACACACACACACACAGACACACAAACACACACAGATGAGGTTATGTGTCTAGATAGTGCTCACAGAAAACCTGATCACAGCATGGAGAGGGTGCCATATTGATGCAAGTGTTAATATACAAACCTTGCACAACACAGACTCTCTGAAATAATACACACATGGTCTCTCGCCCTCTCTCTCTCTCTCTCTCTCTCTCTCTCTCTCTCTCTCTATCTCTACCAGCTCAGTCTATTTGGCTGCTCATCCCAGCTGAGAGGGCCTTTGATCACACATCAAACAGATAACGACCTGGGAGACAACACCCAAACAAGGAATGCACACGCACAGGCATGTGCATACAGTAGATCCAGAGAGAAACACACAGCTGAGTGTGAGCTGATCTGTGTGCAGCACTGTTGTTCCTGGGAATGAGTGAGAAGAAGGGTAAGAGCAGATGAGTGCTGTGGAGTGATGGGAGGACAGATGGATTGAGAAAGTGGAAGAAGGGAAAGATGCAGAAGGAAAAGAACCAAACACACTGCATGCTGCTTGTCGTTTCTGCCTTTGAGGTCATGTTTTAATATGTGCTACATTTACAATGTGCACGGAAAAATCCATGTTTTTATACAACTGTTTATTTATCCTTTGTATGATACAAACTTGTGTCTCAAAAGCAGCTTATAAAAAGTTATGAAAGGGCTTTTCACTCATGTTAAGTTAAAAAACCAAAAGGAGGTGGAGATAAGCGACAAGTCCCACCTACATCAGCTACATCACATGCAAATAAGACTAGTGTAGAGAGGGAAAAAATTCTCATAATATACATTTAACAAGATAGAATATTGAGCACTGCTTCCCCATTACCTGTTTACAGCCATTGTTTGGTCAGTTTTTGTTTTGTTTTGCTAAAAAATTTGATACAGTCAAACATGATCTTTACAAGGAAGTTAGTGAAGTTTGCTGCTAAATGGAAGATCTGCTAATTCAGCTAGTGTTTTACAAAATGTGATCCCTGAAAATGTCAGTTGCCTTCTTTTTGTTGTATCTATGAAAGTCAAAGAAGGTATAATGCTGAATACACCGAACAGCATGTTCATTTGATGGAGTCATATGTGAGGGGGTTATGAGTAAGTCAACAGATTTGCTCATTTCTGACTTCACAGGTAATTTATGTAGAAGAACTAGGTTAAGCTTGTGCAAAAATAAAAAGAGACACATTTTAGAGTGGTATTTATTTGCAATGCAAACAACTTCATTATCCATATCAGGCACGAGACACCTAACTCGAGCTGTAGCTGCAGAGTTCTCCCACACACAGATTTATGGGAAGCTCGCTGTCATGACCATATTGGAGGGATTTTATTTCTATCTGATTTGCATAAGCAAACATTTTTTTCAAACATCAACAAACAGCCATAGACAAAGAAACACTGTACATACACACGCACATAAAGGAAACAAATTTATGCTCACAACCACCAACGCTAACAGACACAGATGCACCCATTTATGCACAGACACGCACATACACTCCAGAAACAGCTCTATTTTAAAAGCATCTGAGACGTTAATGAGCAGGATAATGTAGGCGGCTGTTTTGAAATTCTGTTTCTCGTCTGTACCAATTTCCAATTCCAAAACCTCCACAACCCCTCTTCCAAATCCCTTTCTTCTACTTCCCCACTCCAGTCCTTTTCCTCCTCATCTGTATAACAGCAGTAATTCAGTTTTAATTGCTTTCTGAGTCACCTAATTCCTCTGAGAAATAGGAGCATGTGAAGAGAAGCGATGGAGAGGATGACATGGAGATGGTGTCTGCAAACATTTAGACTTATACCCAACCAAGTAGCTTCTATACCTAAAAATAACCTTAACAACAAATGGAAAAAAAAAAAATCAGCTTCACTTGGTGGTGTTCTGAAAGTGGAGTTATGTAAAGAAGTACTACTGAACTTTGGAACTGAATTGCTACTAAACAACAACCAATTTAGCATCCATCTTGCATCCTGCTTCTACTTTGAGTCGTTTCCAGCCAGTAGGAGTCAGTCCAATGTTAATTCTTATGTTAAAAAAATAAATAAAAAAAGCAAAAAATACCAAATTCCTTATCAGGAAAAAAATGACGATCAGTCTAATAAAAGGTGGTCCCTAATATTAAAAGGCAAATACACACATATGGAAGTTTAAGTAAAAGGCTCAATAAAGCTGCAGCAATCACCTCTGGTTCTCCTTGATTGTTTCAACCGCTTCTTCTGTCTTTTAGGCTTTGAAGTTAAAATAGAGGTCCTGTGTTCAAGCAGCAGTCACCAGACAAAATCGATTTTGTGGTGATGAAAGCAGACCCTGAGTGCATCTATTTGTTTTAGTGTGTTTATTTACACTGTCTGCACAATACATATAAATATATATATTTATTTATTTGTTCTGTCACCTGGTGTCATAAGTGGCGGTCTGTCTGCAGTTCTGTTTATGAAAAATGGCTTTCCTATTTATTGGAAAGATTGCACTCAAGCACAAATCAAATTTGACAAAGAAAGTTGGACACTTAAAAAAAATATTAAGGACAGAGAAATATAATAGTTTGCTGGCATCTAAATAATTTTACAAAATCAATCATGTTTTTATTCTCTATAGAATAGCCCCACAAACACCCACTTTCTTTATCCACGATTTTGAAAATCCTCTGCAAAATTTCACCAGGTTAAAGAAGATTCCTCTCACCCCCAAACCTCCCCTGAAAAGAGCACCTAGTAGATGGATAGGACTTCTTAGATTCCCTGGAATCCGTTGTGCTGGAACATACTTGCAGCGTTTCAAACGTACACAGAAACAAATTTGGGAAAATTTAAATGAAACTGAAACAAGATTAAAAAAGCAGAAAGGACAACAGCAGCTCAACAAATCGCTTTAGCCATATAATGAACTGTCGAGACCTTTACCAGGAATTCTTCTACCCTGGTAAACCCTTATCCTGCTAAAGATTCCTGGAAATCTTGGTTAAAACCCTAGAACTAACCATTTATGTTCACCTGCCGTGGGTACACACAGCTTATATTTCTGCGATCACTGTTATTACGGCATCTCTGCATAGACTGTATATGAAATGACCTCTCTGAGCTTTAAAACTGCAGTTCCAGCTTTCTATCTGTTTTCCCATTTTATTCTCCACACTTCATCCCAGTGTTTTTTTTATTTTTCTTTAAGTAAAATTTTCTAGTTTGAACGAATAAGTAATAATAAACAATTAGTAAACTAGATCAGCCATTATGTTTGTTCAGAAGGTATTTATCATAGCAATCTGGCTGCTGCCAGCATTAATATAAAGCATGCTTTCAGTTTAGCCTAAAAACTTTGCTCTCCAGAGGGCCTGAAGGCAACACTCTGGCATGTTCTGCTGAGTCAGCTTCATCCTGTGAGTGTGTGTATTTGGATGCTCGTGTTGGCTTTTCCACTGGTGCCCAGTTTGTGACTGAGCATGCATGAGAGCGCGTCTATGAATATGAAATTAATCGTGCACGCCAGCACCATTGTGCGTGCGTACCTGCAGACATCCTCATGCATTAAACATTGTCTCTTTGATCGACCAAATACAGTCACCTCAAAAACCAATTAAGTAGCCCCGGGTAATAAATATTGACGATGTCTGTTTCAAAATGGCAACATGATGTGAAACCTGTAAATGTTTCATCTGAAAGTGTTGCATCAACAGCCGAATGGACTTCTGCCCATTTAAATATTCATCTGGTTATGTCATCAGTGGTTTTTCATTTTACTCAACTTTCTTTCATTTTTAGTTCTCTGTTCTGCATCTGATGGGAAGTTTGGTTGGTTTTCAAAGTTTGTGTGTGTGCTAGTGTATCTGCTCAGGGCAGATGGCTGCTGTGTCATACTTTTGCCCCTTCCCTCTTTTACATATTTTCTTGCATTAGCGAACAGTTTTACTCTTACATGTTTTGTCGCCATGATTAGGGTTCTCAACCCTACTAATTTTCCTAGAGAAAGTCTTTCAATGTCTATTTTTGAACATTAGGGTTCACTTGGAAGGATTTTAAAAGACATAATCAGATGTGTCTAATGAAGTTAGAGGTTAATCTTTATGCATTGTATGAGTAAAGGTAATTATTTTGCATCCTGTAGAGTTAAATCCTCATTGAAACACAGCAGTCTCATAGACATTATGTATTATCATTTAAACATATTGGGAACAACAATTATCTGAACACAAAAAAAGATGTTTGCTCTGACCTGCAGAGTTCAGATGAAAGTTCATTCGCTCAACTTACCATTGCCAAAAACTCCTTCCTCCCACTAGCATGTCATTGGAGTTCTGCTCTTCATCACACTGATTAACTACTCACACAGACCTGCTTAAGCAGCCACAGGTGTGCTGCCACATGACTTCATCAACAAGGAATGATGGATCTGCACCATCTGTCCTGAGTAATCATTACACACACAGCCCACCTTTTCATTTTGAAGACTGTGTAGACAGTGTTAAACTAAGTCAAAGACATACACTGAAATTGAGGAGTAAACAACAATTTTTTTTCTCCCTTCATTTGCTCATCTTTAAGTAGCTAAAGCTTAACTTTATCAGCCATTTGTGATGCCAGGAGTGCTGATAACGACTGGGAAGAACGTTAAATATATCAAGGGTTTCTTTAAGGGATATCTTGTTAAAGAGCAGCCTGATGCTGGTTACAGGTACGGTCATTAAACTCAAGTTTTCAGATCATGCAAAACAGGCGGAGCTGGCAGCTTATAACCATTCAGTCATTTAAAGGCTGAAAAGCAACAAGACTTCTGCAACCAAAGCAAGAAGGATATATGACAAATTTACAGATTATGAAGACAAAAGTTAATAAGTCAATCAATATCACTGCCACCAGGGATTGAACTACACACACCACTCCTTTTCCAGTCCCAGTATTAATGCACAGCAGGGTTGCCAAAAATATGGTTACTGGTTTATTGTAAATGTTTGAGTTCATATTCTGATATGCGGATAAAAGAAAATTCATAGTAAGGATTGAAAACTGTCCAGTGATTTTGTTAAATTTTTCAAACATTTTCTAGAACAAGTGTGGGTATGAACATGGAAGTATGGACATCATACGATGCAGTTTGCTGAGTTTGATGCACCACTCGTATAAATAGTAGGAGAAGTTATTTTAGTGTTTTTTTTTTTTAAATAACACTTTCAGTGAAACCGACTTTAGAGTAATCAGTTTTGGGGTTTATTTATGCTTAACGTTTAATATACACATTTATAGATGGAGAATTCTTCTCATCTGTCTTCATTTTTCTCCTGCTGTCTTCTTAGCGTGAACATAAAAAGGTTAAACTAAATTCTAACAAAATACAGACCAGTATCATCTGATTTAATTATTATTTTCTCCTTTGTTATTGGACTTCTGTGCCCGTCATGGACTGTCCATAATGAACACCTTGTTCCGACATACGAGTGCCCACATGTACACTTGGCACCAGGACACTCTAGGCCACAGTTTGATGATTCAGGGGTGCTGGAGAGCAGGGTCCATCAGATAGTCGAACCTTGGACTGAGGAGGAGCAGTGTGGTTTTTGTAGTGGAACAGTGGACCAGCTCTACACCCTCTTCAGGGTCTTTGAGGAGGCATGGGAGTTTGCCCAACCAATCTACATG
>JBAFSZ010000018.1:27388623-27399558 GCA_036919955.1 Melanotaenia pygmaea
TGGTGTGCTGCTGCTTTGTTGGAACAAAAACCTGCAGCCACACCGGCCCTTTGCTGGACCAGTTTGACATGCCTGACATGTGCAACATCCTCTCTCCTCCACATCCTTATGTTTTTTTTTTTGTTTTTTTTTGGTAAGTTGCTTCTCTTTTCCTTCTTCTTTTTTGCCATTGCTTTACTTTTCCTGCTCTGCCTCCCTCTCAAGTCCCCCACCTCCTCAGAATGCGTAAAAGCAAACTCCGCGTGGTGTCTCAGAATAGAACAGAACGTCAGTTTGGATGCACATGACAGTGCCATGCACACCAACTGCCTGCTTATGCTACTGTACACAGGAGAACAGTGGGGTGGATAAAGAGGAAGAAGAGGGATGGAGAGTAATTAAGGCTTTTAACAGAAGGGACATTTTAACATGATTTTTAAAATGAGTGATTCATGAGAAAGTGTTTGCTTGAATTTAGTGGAAAGTGGGATGCAAGATCAATGCTCAGATTTAGCATCTGTTTTTTCATTTTTGGAATACATTCTGTCAATAACGTCATTTTACTGAAACACTTAAGTTACATAGTTTATTGTTAGAAGTCAAAACTACTAGGTTTAGATTAAAAAAAAATCACGATAAGGATTAAAATATATTCTTTATACTAGGCCATCATCACTTTACTGAAGACGGCATGTTGAGTTGCTTCCATGGACACTAGAGGTTGTATTCTCTCAAGCAAAACTGCAGGTTAGTCACTTGAGGTCATCAAACCATATACAGTGCTCCTTTAAATCTAAACTTTTAAACTCACTTTGGCTGATTTAGGGTTTACCTGATTGGCCTCTGACAGGCATTCAACCTTCTCTTTTCTCCATTCAGAAAATGGTTTAGATTAGATGCCCCCAACCCTAGTCCTCAAGGCCCACTATCCTGCAGGTCTAGATGTCTCCCTGCTGCATTGCACCTAATTCAAATTAATGGCTCATTAGCAGACTTATGCAGAGTTTGTCAATATCTTATACCTGCAGGATAGTCGGCCTTGAGGACTAGGGTTGGAGACCTCTGATTTAGATGATGACTTGAGTGTCAGCGTGGCTGGGTCGATAAGAAACACATGGGCTAATGTTAGTTAGCCTTTAATGTAAAAAAGGGCTATATTAGTTTGTACATTTTATGTAATAAAGAGCATTTAAAGACCTCTGAAATGTAAGGTGCAGTTCAGTTGTCAATAATGATAGCATCCACTAGTTAATACATTTTAAAGTTTAGATTAAAACTTAACACGCGCCAGACTGTCATTAACTGATGGCCAGCTGTACTTAAACTTATGTTTAGTCCAGAAATATTTGAAAGAAATGGGACAAAGCCAAACCAGGTGTTTTTGTGTGCGAGCATGAGTGGTTATTTGCCACTTTGTGTTGGCTCTGCAAAAACACTGGCGACTTGTTAAGGGTGTATCCTACTTTTTGCCTAGTTGCTGTGGGCAATGGATAGATATTTTCTCAGGGCATGTAGGACCAGCGTGATTTAGCTTTTAACCAGCTTTGACAGTTATGCTTTGAGGAACAGCATGGACTCACTATTTTCCTATAAAAATGCTTTCAACGAGAAAAGTCTGTTTTTATAAAATAATTCAGTATTTAACATATTCATAGGCAGCAGGTTAGGTAGCATTTCTTGTCCAGCTTACCTTTTGTATTTAGCAATAGAAGCTTCATTTTAAGTGTAAAACATCCACAGTAACATCAAAAGCTGTAAACATAAAACCGTTCGGTGTGTGAACGGCAGACTGGCAGCAGGGAAACTGCCAGACTCCACTGTTACTGTGTTGTCATCTTAATCTCTGGATGATGTAACGTGTGACATCTGATAAATTACAGTCTATATAATCCATAGCCTGTCACCCTGATTATGAGCAATAGTTTGACCTAAATAGTACCGTTACATGGTTTTCCAATGTTAATGTTGTGAGCATACATGGTCGGCACCTTTAATCCGATAAGCTATACAGGAGTAGATTTGATTTCTGCTATGACCGGCATGTTAACATAATCAAAAATAACTAATCATCTCTACTGTTATAGGAAAAGGTGTGAGATTTATTTATTTACGGTCCAAGGCCTGTACTACCTTTACATACCTCTACTAAATTATCTTAAGATCCTGTTTGGCGCTGAGGAATCTTACCTGTTGAGATATTTACATGTTACGAATACGTCAGGCCTGTATATTTATGAAGCATTGCTTTATTTGGAGCACAGTCATTGTCCAGTATTAATGAAGTGGTAGTATTAATTAAGTAGACAAGTTTGAGCACTAGTATCCTTTCTCAAAAATGCATTTATGTAAAGTTGCCTACTTGTGCAGGTTAGTTGCTTTGCACTACACCACGATTCCCCTTTAACTGGAATCTTGACGTTTGGCGGCTGCACCGAGCACCTGTGTTGTTCTGCGTGAAATCCGTTAAATGGTGCTGAAGGTCCTGCTCATCGTGTTTAGGCACTTCGATTAACTGAGCTCAGCCTCAGTCTGTCAGCTAATTAATTACTGTGATTATTTATTGACATCACAAGACTGATTTTGGTATTTATAAATGAAATGTTTTACTTTCTGTTCAGTTAGTGTTTGTGTTTTTTGTGGTTGTTTTGTGAGCCCACAACAATAAAATAAAGTATGTGGCATCATGCTGTGGGATGTCAGTCAGGATAGAGGGCACAGAAAAATATAAAGCAGCCCTGATCGCTCAACATTTTTATGAATTATTTAATATATCTGCAAACTGTTTACATCATTTGGATTGAATCTTTCATTCAGCTTATGTAGAAAAGATCATCTTGATCTTTGATTAGGGACCACTAAACACGGACTTTACAGACTTTCAAGTAACCAAAACTAACATTTTCTTTTCTTGATCCTCACCAAATGTAACAGGGATCATCAAACTTTGAAAAATAAACTCAAAATCACTTAGACATTCATCTTTCTGCATGTTTGCATTCTTTATAAGCCATAAAGTCTGTTTTTATTTAATTTATTCTTATCTAAATTCCATATAAAAGTCAAATTAACTGAGTTTCTCAAATTATTTCATATTGCAGTTACCACTGTTGATAGCTGACTTAACTGATTAAAATGAACTATCAGTTGGTTGAAGAGAAAAATCCATAATGCTGAAAAAATAGACTTGCCAAACTAGTAATTGAAACTTTTGTTTCAGAGAGTGTGATTCTCCCTGTGACTTCAATAATTCCCATTTCCTGCACAGGAAACAGGTGTTGCCAGTAAAACATGATCCAGACAGCAAATACATTAAGTCCAAAAACTGTGCGTGGCAAATCAAGTTATTACGTGAATGTGTCTAGAAGGAGACAGAATAACAAGAGCTTAGGTTTACATTTCAGCACCTTTCACAAAGAGTTCCTTCATTCCTGTAATTGTATTAATGGTGAATCACTGTGCTGACAGAAACTGTCGGACTCTTCCAAGGAATCTTTTTTCCTCTAACAGTTTAGACACCACCCTCCACAAAGACAAAGCAAAAACCATGTTCAACTCAATAAATGTTGAAATCTTTTGTTATATAATTCTTGCATATAAGATGTGGTGCATTCTAAAACGTACCAGCAGTTATTGCCGGACTGCTTCTGCAATTTGACATGAAACTGTAAGCGCCTAATTGACTGTTAGACTTGGGTAAGAAGGCACAAAAATTTCTGCATAACGTTTAAAAGTCTGTGGTGCATGACAGGATGGAAACCACGCATGAGGCTGAGAGAACTGAAAGGGCTGCATCAATGCACAGATTCAAGTAAGAAATTTAAAGCAACCAAAGCAGAAGCGACTCTTCACTTTGTGGTTTGTTGCAGCCTGCTGAGCATTACCTGACTGACTACCAGACCAGATAAAGCGAAAAAATCTGTCTGAAACCTCATCATAGGATCACACCACTACTGTCAAACACGGTGATGATTACATCATCCTGTGGGATACCAGTCAGGATGGAGAGCACCACAGATCCAAAAAAAATTACAACAGTCATGATCACTCAGGTTTTCTAAGGTTAATATTTTGACAACAACACAAAGGGTATCTCCATAAGCATCTGGAGTGACTGGACTGAAGACTGGACATGAACCCAGTAGAAGATCTCCGGCACGCCATGGTCATCCCTTATGTTTTTCACCTGTGTTGCATCACCTTCTCTCTCACCCCTTGTCTCTGCTAGATTGTTGTGTTAGCCTAATCTGCAGCCTGTGTTGATTTCTTGTGCTGACCTTTCTGTGCTTTGGACTTTTTAATCTGCCATGTACTCAGACCTTTTACCTCAGCCTCTTATTTTTGTAAAAAAAAAAAAAAAAAAACGTGCTGCAACCCAAGCTGAGTCTGCTTTGTAAATCCAGTAAAATGCATTATCACAAAGAGACCTAAAAATATAAATCTACACTGAGCTATGTGAGAAGCTTCCAAAACAAAATTTCCCAAAGTTTCAAGAAACCAAAAGCAGAAGAAACTTCTTACTGTGTTCCCCATAACTCCTTATAAGAATATGTGGAGGTAAGCAGACACACAGTCAAGTATGGTGATAGTGGCATCACACTTTCAGTCGGGATAGAGGTCACTATGAATCCAGAAAAATGTAAAGTAGCCCTGATCATTCAACTTTCAACAAATCAACAACACAAAGGCTATCTCCAAATGAACATCTGGAGCATAACCAAGGTCTGGACCTGAACCTAGTACAGGATCTCTATGTGACCCTAAAAATGTTTACATCGAGGTATGTGAGAAACATACAAAGGAAAGTTTTCCCAAGATTGTCAGATCATTCCCTCCAAGACCAAAGGCTAACATTGTTTCTAAAGGACACTCCAAAACCAATTTAATTTTCCATTGTGTAGACTGATGAGAAGTGAATTAACTGAGTCAATATTAAGTCTGAAATCTTTCAAATTCTGCTAAATCTAAGATGGCTTAGAAAACGTCCAGACACAGCTGTACTTCATAACCAAAACTGCTGATTCAAATGAGAAAACAGCTGTTCTAGATAATTACTGCACTGTAGTTTTTAAATAAGAGACAGCAGGAAAGTGGATGGAAAAAAAAAGGAAAGTGAAAAGAGCCAATGAGAGAGAAAAATGTGCTATAATGGCCTGTCAGCAAATGCTAAAGGATGGCTATTAGTGAAACACCACTTTGCAACTTCATCAATAATTCACCAGCATGTCAAGGGCTCAGCACCAGTCTCCATCTCTCCCACAACTTCCATTTATTCCTCCTTCTCTTTCTCCTTTGCTCTCTACGGAGAATACATGGAGTAAAATCTAACCATGAGCATAAACTGCCCAACTTAGAGGTCTGATGCATGGCAGACTCTGTCTTACATCAACGGACTTCTGTGCAAAGTTAAACACAGTAAAACCATGGAAAACATAGGTACAGTCAAATGTTTTCTCAGCATTATTTTACACTGAATCAAACACTATGCTGCTTACGTCCCAACCAAAACTGTCTATCTTCATGCTGCAAACAAGCCTCCTTTCCTTCAATCTACAGACCTGCGTCTGTCCTGCGTGCACCCCGTATATTTTCTGCATAACTTATTTGGGGCCTTTCATATTTTTACTGAAAGGTTTATCGATTTGCCTGCAGCCAGTTTGGGATCCAGGCTGCTTCCCCAAGTGAAAGGAGAGAAATTACCTGCAACACTGAACAAATTAAACAGCCGTTTGCTCCAAGCTGAAGCCAGGCTCAGTACAGCAACCAAGCAGCAAATCCAAATTTTCTGGTTAGCTGAGAATACAAGCCCCCCTGCACTGCCCTCCCACCTAGTCTGTTCCACTCAGAGGGCAGATAAACACCCCCCAGCCTCGACCACATTTACATCAGCTTGTCTCAAAGGGATTGAGGATAAAAGCATCAATCCTCTCTAATTGGCCACACCTAGGCTGAGTGGAATGCGTCAGGTATTAAATAGGAAAGGGTCCTTTCATCAAGTCAAATTATTGAAGGGATTGAGCTCAGGAAGTGCAGGAGGTAATCATGTTTTTTTTTAAAGGAGATGAAATGCACATATAGGCACTTCATTAAAAGAGGGTGAACACACATGAATACTCATCATTCAGTAGTTTATTTTCTTTTACTCAAGTTTTTACTTCCTGTGATGTGACTTGTCTGTTTATGAGCCAGTGTCGTAGCTAAAATCCTACACTAAATATTCTAACAATGTTGTGTTGAACCCAAAAGAAAGGAGCTAAAATATTCATGAAATCTAACATGAAGGTTGACTAAACACACATTTTTAAAGTAAGATAGAGCTGGTGGTAAAAAATCAAATAATCACAAAACAAAAATTTAGGTTATAAGGTTTAAAATCCCAACAACCCTAACAGAAAAAAATAATAATAAATCATTTTATATATTCCCAAAATTAATTAAGCTAAAGAGGTGTTACGTGGCAGGTAACTCTTTTTAAACTGTCCTGAACATGCTTTTTAATGCTCATATTTTAATTAAAGTCATGCTGCTGCTGGTATTTTAAGAGTTCCGTGTTCTGTTTGTAAAGGTCAATGAACTTGCTACAAAATGAAATGAATTATTAAAAGGTAAACCGGGTGTGCAGTCATTGCATTTGGATTTCAGGTCTTCATTAATTCAAAAAGAGACATTCACAAAATCTGAGATTTGCTAAATCATATCCAAGGTGTTTTATCATTCTCAAGACCCATTTATGATTGACACAGAAGACGGATACGCAGACAGACGGACAGTCTCGTCCATCTTCTGCATCGGTTACATGTGTAATTTGGTCCGTTTTCCAGAAGCTTAGCTATCCGTCGCTTGATATAGAAGATGGATCAATACCACCGGAAATTGTGGGGAAGTGCTGAGCTGAATAGCTGACACGCAACCAGAGAAAGAAACATACCAGAGAAGAAGAAGAGGAAGAGGAAGGGGACAAAGAAGCAGAAGAAGAATAAAGATGAGCACAACTGTAGAAATTACGAGAGCTTTTGAAGAAAGACTAAATGCAAATGTTTGGGGCATGTTGGGTGGTTGGAAAAAACTTTACAGCGACACGTTACCGCTGCCAAATGTTGTCTGAACTCTGAACTTAGCACTGCCTGCAAGTGGAGGAATTGACTTAAAAACCATGACAACTCAAAAGACGCAAAGAAGTGTGAGGAAGGTATGACAATGTTTGAAAAGGACGTCGCTATTCATATATGTAAGGGAGCATAAATGTACGTTAACACATCATCTGCAAAGTTTTCCTTCATGTTGGAAAGTTGGCCAAAACATTACAGTAAATATAAAAAAAAGTACATAGTCTTAGAAAGACTAGCATAAAGAAGCTGGAAAGTGTTGAAAAGTTTCCTAAGAGTAGCATTATTAATTATTATTATTAATCATTAATAATAATAATTATTATTATTATTATTAATAATGTAAATTTTTATTATCACAGCTCCAGCATGTGTTGCTTTTTTGTAGCTCTAAGCTGGTCCGCTAACAATTCAGAATCAGGAGCAATGTAGACAGACATGACACATCCTCACACCCATCTGCTGGAACATGAAGTGGAAGCTCTGCCGCGGTTTGGAAGCATCACTGTACAACCACACAGAGTGGACAGCTTCAGTGGAGCTTATGCACTCTGGACAGCTCACTAAGTCTTGCAAAACCCCACAGCTGGCCCATCACTAATTACAATGGACTAAAAAAAGGAAACTTTGCTTACATGCAACCAAGCAAAACACACTAATAGGACTTTATTCTGCCTTTAAATCAGAACAAACATGCTGAGTGGCCATGAGACATGTCAATGTTGCCAAGGGCAGCAATTTTCATGACTAAATGTCTGCATGGTTGGACTGTTCCCATGGCAGAGCTCTGCCAGTTGAGGAAAAGGATATTGAAAATGAAAAGGAAGAAAAAAAAAAAAAAAAGAAAACGCCAACATTATTATTACTTGAAATCAAGGGTTTCTCCTGGGAATCAAGCAATTTTTGGTAAACTTCAAAGCAATCTGTCTGCAGGATTAAAATATGTTTTGACATTCTGTTTGACAGTTTTCCCTTGGGGTGATGCAAGAGAAAGAAAAAGTCTCGGATTATCACAAATGAAGAATTGATTCTCTGGGGATCATTGATAATCTCAATGTGGGTAGCCTTTTTTCATGACAGTATTCGGAAATTTTGATCTTATAGTTGTTCAACACTGAGCAAGCCAGCAATTCAAACCCAGGGGGGCCTTAAACACACCATAAACAGGAAGAAATATATACACAAAACATACTAAAGGGATGAGTGAGTCGAGGTCATGCATCGAAAGCTGAATAAAAAACAGAAAATCTCAAATGTACAACAAGACATGCAAGACAAAAACAACAACAAAAACGTGCTTTAGCTGAAGAATAGTCTGAGGAATACGGGAGGTAAGTCAAGGAAGAAAAGGGTGTGTCAGTCATTGTAGTTGAAAGGTTTGCTGAGAACCGATTTGACCTTGAGGAATTGATGGGTGAAGCAAGAGGCTGGCGGAGAGCAGTGCACAAGCTGAAAAGCTGTTTAATCATCCATTGAAAGAAAGCCTGCTCACCCTCCTGACAACACTGCTGGAGGCCTCCCTCAGCTTGCAAAGCATCTCAAGAAAGTTTACACAGTCAGTCAGCACCTGAGCATTTACAGTTTTTGTCTTCATCGCTCTTCTCTGGCCTCTGGATTACTTCCAGCATCACTAACGATTCAGATACAGAAATACTTTTTTTTTTTCTTTCTTTCTTTTTGTCTGTGAGCTCAACGGGTAATAGACATAACCTTTATAAGAACATAGTCACTGACCCTGGTGAAACCTAAAGCCTCTAAAGCCATCTAAGGTATATATGTGAACAAAATACTGATTTCTGATTCATATTCACACATTTAAAAGTGAACTTAATCTAGAATTAGGTGTGGTTGTGTATTTATCATGCTCAGGTAACAAGTAGTATATTTATGTTCAATGATATAAAAATATTTTTACACAGTTTTTCTAACACATAACAGGAAATTTAAATCAAGTGATATTTAGGGACAACATTGCACACTTGCAAAGAAAATGCTGATTCCACACAGATAACATGTATTAATAGGAATGTGACCCTTCTCATGTTTCAGTGTTATCATTCATGCATTGAAACATTCCTTTAAGCTTTAGGTATTTAATTGTATGCAGCGTTAACATCACATGGCTGTCAGAAGGAGCAGTATTCCAACACTGTAACAAGGTAGACAAAGAGATTTCACCTCCGAGTGATGAGCACAGAAGCAGAGATACCACACCCCCCCGTTATCACCCCACGCCGCTCTCCTCTGCTCTCTCCGCCACCAACATGACATTTTCCACTTCGTGCCACTCGTCTAATGCTGAACTCATCCTTTGTAGACCGACTTGCTCCACTCTCAGTCTCTATAAATGTCTCCATTACCATTTTTCTTTCAAATAGAAAACGGTGAAAACATTCAACATGTGTGAACTGGGTGTGTGGTGGCGCAAACAACAACACAAGAACAATTTTTTTTTTTTTTTTTTTTTTTTTTACGGATTGAATGTAGTTTGTGCTTAAAATCTTGTGTAAAACATTTTTTCTGTAAATTATGGCCACTTTGATGATCCATTAGAACACCTGCAAATTGTTCTACAAAGTCTTTTGGTTTAAAGTTTGGATTTAAGCCCTTTTCCTCTTTGCAATTTCTGTCCAGTTATTGTCATTTTATCATTCTATTACACTCTCTTGTGGGAGCAAGTCAAATTTATCTTAGCAGGTGTTCAAATTGCAAAGGCTAAAGCCGTTAAGACCAATCCACAACGTGAAAGTCTGCTACTGTGCGAGGCCTTTGTGATGTAAATGTTGCCATGTGCATCGGTCTAGGAGGGTGGGTGATTGCATGCAGTTCACACATTTGTGACTACATGTGCACTGGGATTGGTCTCTATTCATGGTAAAAAAAAAAATGAAATCCACACAGCCAAATGAACAACAGCATGGATATTTTTTTAATCTATCTATCTATATTTATATATTAATCTATTTATCTATAACTATAGCTTACCCAAAAGAAAGTGTGAATTGTTCTAACTCACAATTGGACGTCAAAAGCAGCCTCAGTTTTAAAGACCCGGCAGCTATCCCACAGCAAAAAGTAGAAGGTCAAGTTAATCCAAATAAGTTTTTTTTTCTCTTATGTATTTTCCCAGGATCAGTAAATGTGCATGCATGAAGTAAGTTTGCGTTTATGCTAGCTCGTTAGCTTGCTACTTTCTGCTTTGTTTTTTTTTTTTTTTTTTTTTTTTTCCAATCTAAGAAGTTTGCTCCTAAGCTCTGTTTTTATTTAGATCCTAGAATTCTCTTCTTTTCTTTAACAGGCAACGTTCACTTGTGCTGTATTATATACCTGTGAAGGAATTCAGCATTTTTCTTTATCATTTTAGATGGATTTTTTAAACGATCTGTTTTCGAATGGTGTGTCTGTCATAGGCAGGTGATGTGGGAAACATGGCCTGCAGGCAACAAGGTCTCTGCACACAAACTTGATGAATGATAAAAAGTTTATTACACAAAGTCTGGCATCAAAAACAGATCTGCAGAATCTGTGGGGTCTCTAAGCCAAGGTTGAGAATCCTAGCCATCATTCGTACCAGTGACGTGCAGTCAGGCTCCGTGCAGGTGAGCTCCGACTGTGCCAACCAATAAAAACTGGGTTGCATGACACATGCAGAAATATTTGTTATACACCATGACAGTCTGTATAATGTATTTAATGTATTTGTGAGAGAAATATTCCCATTTTTCGTACAATAAAGTGCAGAGAAAAGTCAGCAGGTGAGGCAAACAGTACCCTGCCTATTCTATTCTATTCTATTCTATTCTATTCTATTCTATTCTATTCTATTCTACAGTCATTTAGCAGACGCTTTTAT
>JBAFSZ010000018.1:27416793-27429017 GCA_036919955.1 Melanotaenia pygmaea
ATGAATGCACATTTTAATAATTAACCATATTTATTCCCACTGAGATTTTAATTACGATTGGTAGCACTGGGTTACATCCACCTCTACACGACGACTAAGTGATCAGTTGTGTGATGTGTGATGTACCAAATGGGTTCGTCTTGCATTGTTAGGCTGGACACTGTCAGAACCTTCATAAACAAGGAGCATAAAGTGGATTTTGGTGGTTCAGTGCTGTGACAAGGCACTCATACTCCCAAAATTAGCTTCTCTCATGGTAATATATCAAATTCAGAATTTTAATATGGCATGTGTATTAACTTTGTCGTTTATGTGTTAATATGTTAAGAAACTCAGGTGGTAATTTTAAAGATTTCACTCGTCATTAATTGTTTAATTTTGGCAGTCCTGATAAAAATTCCATATTTATTTTATAAACTTAAGGGAACATATTTTGAAATTTTGTGTAAATCTGCTCCATGAATCAACATTCATTTTTTAAAATTAATCTGAAAATTACATTGGGTGGAAAACGAAGGGAACGGACACGATGAAAAATCTAAATTTGTGTACTTTGTGTGTATTTGTGTACAAATACAGCTACATAAACAGGACAACATGTATGTATAGGAGGTATTACTTCAAAAAAAAAAAAAAATAAAGCATAGCCAAGTAAGTCTCAAGGACACCTTCTGACAGCAAGATTTGCATCATTTGCATCCCACTATAAACAAAGGTACTTGAATATCCAAAATCGGACACCTCTGTTAGTCCTCATGTTATACTTTACAGCTCTTTTTGAGTTGCTGCACTGATTCAGCCATCACTTTGGCCATCGCACTAGGGATACTAATATCTAGTTAAATGTCTGAGCATATAGCATTGATCAGAGTTGGATCCACTTTCTAAAAGTCATGTTAGAAATAAGCAATTCAGTTTGCCTAACCTAACATTCCCGAAACTGGATTTTGGCTGACAGTTTGCTCACAGCATTGTACGAGGACACGTGAGACTGAACACACACTCAGACAAGGTGAATACACAGGTGCAGCGTGACCATCTGTGTGAGAGACTTTGCTGCATTTGTTTGAGGTTGTTCAGTTGCCAATTTACTTCTCTTTGTCGGTTTTCTGTTGCTCAAACAAGGACTCTCTAACTGAGCCCCCTTCAGCTCCACTCATCTGCCTGCTCTCCTTGCCCCTCTTAACCTTTCACTCATTCATCTTTTCCTTTGCTGCAGGCGGTGACCAATGTCGAGAGCAAACTACTTTTTTAGACCTTTTAACCTGCCGCAGAGCGAGGACAGATAACAGTGAGGAAACAAGTAGCATGGTAAAAGAAAGAGAGGGAAAGTATTTTAAAATAAGGGAAGAAAGTAAAACCAGGTTTTATTTTCTATAGCTAATTTAGTTCTTGCTATCAGACACTTAGTTTTATCATAAGCCTATTTTTATTTTTCATCCTTTGATTTGTTCTTACCTCCATATACTGTCTAGTTTAATACTGACAGTTAATTAGGATCCTGCTGTATCTGTTTTGAACATACAAAGGGCCCTGAAAGCACCACATTTGCTGAGCTGGTAGCATAACAGCATCTGGAAGTGTCAGTGGAAAAACACATCTCCGTGTCCATCCCCTTCTTCCCTTTGATTTTCTCATACTTAGTATCATAGGTTTATAAGCAATCAGTGTAGAAGGATTTCTGACGTTTTATATTGGTGGAAGTGGGACATCACTTACAGCTGGAGAAAGCATAACTGGATATATGCAATGAGCAGTAACATTAAAGACGCATCTTATGCATTGAAAGTTGAGGCAAAGGATGACGCAAAACAAGAAATATTTGGAAGTGATATGCCTCTGGAAAGCAACATTTTATTTTTGGACTTTGGACTTTAGACTGGATGTAAAGAAAGACAAACATTTGTTCAGTATCTTGCTGGTAGCGAGCAAAAAGGCCCTCACCAAAAAATGGCTTTCACAGGAGAGCCGACTCTGAACATTTGAATGGTCATTTACAGGATGGACATCTGAATTACAAGAGGGTCCTGTTGGGTTTACATTGGAAGAAATGGACAAACTTCACATTATGTCCCAGGCCGGATTTAGAGGCTGCCAACAGTTGGTAGAACATTGTATGTTTCACAAAAACCACATCACACTCCACAAGTACTACTGTCATTTTCTTTGTTTATTTGTTATAATTTGTATGTGTTTTTGTTTGTTTGGGTTGTTTTGAGTGTCAGTTTATTTAGTAAAAAATGGTAGGCTACTCATGCTGATACTCTGACAATGAATGGGACAACTAGAGGACAAGAAACTAGAAGAAAAAGCCTTTGACAAAGTGTCAGTATGAGTATGTTTTTTTTTTTTTTTAATTCTAAACCTGCTGTTCCCAAATTTGGGGATGTCAAAAACAGATGAGCAAACTGTGCCAAAAGATACTTAAATGTGATATTTGACTTCTAATTCATTTGACTTTCTCTTAGCGTTTGATAGCACATGGACAACTGTTCAATGTTAAAGTATGGTCCTCTTTATGAGATTGTTTACATTTTACCATGGCGACACCTTACACACGAGACGTTATTTTATGATATAGTATATCTCTCTAACTTTTGAGTATACTGATAATTACACATTTTAACAAATATCACCTCAAAAAAATTACTCAAAAAGTTCTCAAATAGACCTTGTGGTTTCAGAGATGTGTTCATTTGGGTATGCGATTTTCAAGCAGAGGTCTAAAAACAAGCTCAGATGATTAATCTTTTTGTATTCTATCGTTTTTATTTATTCACTTAAATAAACTTTATTGTCCCCAAATGAAAATTAGTCCTGGACAACAGTGTAGTCGTGCTGCAATCACAATTTGACAGATAACCACACAACAACAGTAAACAACCTGGCTAACTGCATGACAAAAGTCATAATAAATAAATATTATGGGTTGAACAATTATGTGTTATAAGAGTCAACCAGCAAATTCAAACTGAATAGACTATTCTACAAGAATAAAATTATTTAAACCAATATAAAACCAAATAAATAGCATTGAAACAATACACTTAACTCTTAAAATTGAATCCCAAAACTTCGATGATGCAAATAAGACTTCAGTGATCAGTAGATTAATTAATCCAAGGTCTCAGGTTGTTAAGGGTTAATCGTTTCAATTACTTTTTATCAGTTATATTTTGTATTTTTGCTTTGTCCTGTTAATTCTGTTCATTGCACCTTCGGACTGTTTGTTGGTTTGCTTTTGGGTTGCCATCTCAGATGTTTCACCCTGCAGCATCTTCAGTTTGTTTGCTTTTCTGGTCTTTGTTTGGGTCCTTACACACATCCCTGACAAAATAACTTCATTAAATAGCCATGCCAGAAGTTCTGTCTCCTTCTAAATGGAGTCCTGTTTGGACAATTTTATTTCCCAATACCTTAGAAGAATTATTTGTAGAATCCTGCTTTGCACCTACACAAACCTGAGAGCTGTCTCCTTCACCAACACATCAACATAAATCTGTGTTCCATTTGATGGAGTGGAAACTTCTACGAGGGTCATCACTGAGGATTTCTTCTCATTTTTAAATTGGGCAAATTTGGGCAGCTGCAAAAATAACCTGAAATATTTGTTAAATACATTCTTCTCGATTAAAAAAGGCCATACAATGCAGATTTTTATTTATGTGCGTGTGTATGTGTATTGGGGATACTTGTCGTGTGAAAAGAGAAGTTAGCTCAGTAGGCCTAATAAAGCTACTCACAGCTACAGTGGTACTGAAGATCCCACAGTGCGTGTTCTTTAATAAAAGACACCATCAACCATATAAAACCCGGTTGGATGGCGACTGTCTTACTATACATAAAACAGCACGTTCATCACAACGTTGAAAAAAAAAAAAAAAAAAAAAAGAGAAGGGCTAAGCTCCCAAAATGTCCATCCACAGTCCATGCGTGTGAAAAACGATCCGTTCTCTTGAAACTCCTGAATGACATCATCATTAGTAGACAATCAAAGGTACCCTTAAAGGGCCATTCCACAATCCCAACTGTTACATATGTATGTATGTATGTATGTATGTATGTATGTATGTATGTATGCATGCATGTATGTATGTATGTATGTATGTATGCATGCATGTATGTATGCATGTATGCATGTATGTATGTATGTATGTATGCATGTATGTATGTATCTGTAACACTTGATGAAAGCTGCTTTGCTCTGCAGAGATTAAAAATTGGCCTAAGACAGCCTCTTTGCAAACCCGAAGATCTCTGATTTTCAGTGTTTTATCGTGGATGTACAAATTGCTTTGTTGAAGTAAGACACAGGATTAGGGGTAATTGTTGGATTATGTTGTACAAACTGTTACATAATGTTATATAATTCAATAGAAAGACTGATAATAAGTATGCAAAGAAGGGAAAGAGTGACTCCACATATTTCATATTTGTTCTATTAATATTCTGTTTTCATATCTGATCATGCTGATTCTTGCTGCACTGTCACGTTGCCTCTCCAGGGATTCCACACTGTAAATCAGTGTGTTTACTTTAGAAGCCCCTCTGCTTTAGCCTGCCAGATTGAAGCTTAGCTCTGGCTGGCTGTGAGACTCCTCCCCTCTCTTTCTATCTCTCAGCTAAAAAATGGGTTTGACTCATATGATGTTTCAAGCCATTAAAAGCAAAGCCGAGTCCTGGAAAGGCAATGGCCAGTGAACAGTCAAGGAATGGAAAAGAGAAGGCCTGAGGAATGGCAATCCATCACTCCTTAGCCCCCCTCCATCTTTTCACTGCCTGTTCACTGAGACACTCACCAATGAGGATGGGATGAAGGCAGAGGCCTGCCACGCCCAGGTGGGGGTCAGGGCAACGAGACAGAGGAAGAGAGCAGGCAAGAGTAGCAAGATGAGTGGAGGGATAGATTTTCTAGTGGATATCATGTCATAAGAGCCGGATGCATCTCCAAAAAGCAAAGAGAAAAAAAAAAAATTACATCATAACTGGATGTACAACTAATGCCTTTCTGACACATTTTTTTTCAAATCTGGAGCCTAAAATGCTCACAAATCTATTTGAAACTGCTAAAAACATTATTTGACACTTTATCCACACATTTAGATCATCCTCAGTCTTTAAAAAACCTGAGTGTTGTCTGTACATCTGTGCCGACCGTGTTATCAGTAACTAATGCAGCATGACTTCATGACATGATTTGCCAAAATGTATTTTCGGCCATGAAAACCAGAGAAAAGGAAATTGAGGACTGTGAAGAATTCTCCAGGGCTACATTCTTGTTTACATTATCCAAAACACGATGAAATGTAGTGGCAAAAGATAGAACAGATATTATATTAAAAACAGTATTTGGTTATGAGATGCCTGAAGTTATCATTGATCCATCATGACTAATAGAGAAGCTTCAGACTTGTCCCTTATCCTTCAGCAGAATGAAGATTTATCTGGCAAGAAGATGAGCAATACGTTTGAGTCTAAGAACCCTTTAAATGTAATATTATGATGAGCTTAATGGAGGAAAAGATGTTTCTTGAATTCTTATTTAGCAAAGATAAGAGTTAGCTGAATATCTGAGGAGAAGAACTTTGATTCATATGTATGCAAACAGAGCTTATTTAAACAATAATGGGCTAAACTAGTGAAAGGGGCAACCAACAGAAGCTGGAAAAGTGATCTCAAAAATCTCATCTTTAGTGTCTTTATTCTATTTCTTCATTTGTAGTTTTCTTTTTATAGACTTAGAGATGCCATAACAGTTCGGATTTCAACATTATGAGGTCAGACAGATCAGTGAGTCCGAAGGTGGTTAGAGCTAAACTTTGTAACGTTCTTTTAAGCAGCATGATTAAAATAAATTAATAAATACATATTTGAACATCATGCTCACTCTAACACATCAGAGGAGAGAGTGAAAGGTACCAACAGCCATAGCTGGTAAAATGAATCCACGGTGTGTTCTGTACCCCCTGTTGGAGCTCCTGTCAGATCCTGAAGCTCCATGGGAGATGCTTCAGTCAGTAAACATGCTAATAAAAGAAAATTGATCTGTGATCACGGTTGGAGCCTCAAGCACGTGTTACATCACTGCAGATCATAGCTGAATCTGAGAAATACCGACACCCACTGAAGACACCAGATTCTCCAAGATGATTTAAACAACATGGCTTCAAAGAAACAGTTTGATTGAAATATTCAAGAACAGATAAAATGACTTTGACTCTATATTTGAACTCCGTTTGAGCTGAAGCATACATCTCCATGCTGAATCTCTAAGCAACAGGGATGAGAAATCTTTTAAACTGTTCAGAAGAAACAGGAATTTAAACGACTCCACATGCATAGGGTTTGCGCAGCATCAGAGAAACTACTAAGCAAACTTTATAGCGATATATTTGATTTTTCCTATTGTTGGGAATGAATTGTGCAGCTGTTTCTTCACCCTACAGACCAGGGGTGACCAACTCTGGACTTCTTGGCCAGTGCCCTGAAGGTTTTTAAAGGTTTCCCTGCTGCAACACAAATGATATGGTTCTCAAACAACTTGTTGTCAGGTTCTGCACACGCCGCTTAATAAACCATTAATTTGAGTTCAGTGTGTTGCAACAGGGAAACATTTAAATCCCAAAGAACACCACTACTTTTACCCTAACAATTTATGCATGTTATTAACTTGTCATGGCACAAACAATGTGGAATGTGCATAAAAGACACCAGAAAAGTAACAGAATCGCTAAAAGATTGTCCCGCTAGATGCTAAATGCCATTACTTGTTATTCTGTTTTCATTTGCTGCAGGTGAGAGCATGGCAGAGACTTTCTAATGGAACATTGAAGTGTCTTGTTCATTCAGAAAAGCACAGCAAACATGTTTTCGTTACGCCAATAATTCAAACAAAAAATGCAAATATTTTAAAAGGATAATCCAGATTTTTTTTTTAAGTTAATACTGTATGTTACAATAAAATATGTCAATATGTAAAATCTATGTTTATTATTATTTTTGGAAATAACACTGAACATGTTGGATCCATCAACGACATACCTGAATAACTCGTTTTTCCCTTGAGGCAGAAAGGTAATTAAAAAATGTGCAGCAAAAACCATCCATAAAGATAAACAAGTAAAAAAAAAAGGATAAATAAATGGCAGAGGAGAAATGTGAAGCTGGTTGAAATATTTGCCAAACACCCAGATGTGACAGCCTCAAAAGAAACAGTGTTCATGGTGGCAGGAACACACAGCAGTGTATTAGTGAGACAAGCTGAATGAAAATCACCTCCGTAGTGCTTTGACAAGCACTCTAGCTAAGCTAGCATGCCTACAACCTGTTCTTATAATTAAGTCCTAATTCCTTCAAGCAAGTTGACAATTTACTCTTGTAAATAGGTTGTATATAGTGTACTATTTTAGAAGGTGTATGTCTTCTAGTTAAATTGCCTCTGAAATTATTTGAAGGGATTTGTCAGGGCAGGTTGTTAATTGGTTCCTATTCAATCATAGCCATGAATGACACAGTCAGAAATGAGGAGCATTTATCTCCTCCAGGTTATGAGTTTTTATTGTGACTGAAATTGGACAGCATTGCATAGAATAAATAGGAAAAAATAAAAAAAGTGTTAACGTTAAAAGATCTATCGCTATGTTCAAGTTTCAGGCTTTTGTATGAAGTAGAGGAAGAATTTTTTTCTATCTACTCTGCCTCACTGCATGAATCCCAATCATTAGTTTGATAACACTGATGGCACATACTCTGTTTTTTAAGGAACCAATAGTCAGACTGAAGTGTCTCTCTGGGATTCAGCGCTGCCTGCAGGTGATACAGTCTTTGAGACTAACAGAGAGGGTCAGAATGACAGTCAGCTAAGAACATATCTAATTCCATCTGTAACCTTTACTCATTTTGAAGACTCAACTTCAATGAGCCTCTCTCTGGCTGTCACAAGATCACAACTTTCCCGGGATTCAAAGCACTAATCTGCAGGTGGCTTAAAAGAGTAGTAGCTTTGGCTGCAAGTATTGCTCCTTTCCTGCAAGAAAAACCAAAATATGAAAGCAGGAGCCCTACTGGAGAACAGCTAGCTATGTTATTACCTTCAGTGCAGCATGTATAGAGAATGAGTTATCTGTTCAGTCCAGTTAAGGCAGCTGATCTTAAAACTATCTAACTAAAACTAACTAATTTCTTCCATTTCTAGCTCAAAAATCAAAGATGAAGATGGAGAGCATAGGAAGCAAAGTTATAAGATGCTAACATGCTATAACAGATCAACATGTCTTGTTAGTCAGGTTTAGTCAAACTTTAAAATGTGAAACCTCTCCTACCAATGCACAGAATACAAGATTTTTTTTACTTTCATTTTGTCAAAAAATGGACCAGTAACTGCCATGGCCGGACCTTGCCTTGCATGCAAGCCATGCAACAACACAGCTGTTCCTCCAAAAACCCGTAGGATGACTCAATCTTATGCCAAACAGGATGTGAAGCAATGATTGGGAAGAGATTGATCCAACAAATTAATGTCTCAGCTAGAAAGAAAAAGGGGAGTGGAGGGAGAAAAACCATCCCTGTAAAGGTTAATGTGAGTTTGGATGTTGGTTGCCAGAGGGAATCTGGTGCTCTAATGAGTGTGAGAGCAAGTTGCAACCAGCAAGATAGTATGTGCCCTTATTTCTAATGGCAGAGGAGAGAAGGCATGTCAAGAACCCCCGCCCCCCCAAAAAAAAACAAAAAAACAATAAAGAACTGAAAGCTGCATGAATAGAGGGCAATAAAACCATAATGCAGAGATGATAGATTCTTTTAAGCATATTTATCTGTTTCAACTGAAATTTGTATCACAAAAATTTCTTCCAGCAGCATCCAAATGACTGCCACTAAATTTGGCTTTAAATTAAATTTTCCTTTTATGAGTTGCTTTAATGAAAATAAACACATTTGTTGTTTTTTGTAGATATTTACACTACAATCTGTTCAATAATTCATTTTTTCTATTATTATTATTATTTAATCTTTGTTATTTAGTATTTTCAATTTTATTCTTATTCCTGGATTCGTTAATTGATTCATTGATTCATTGATTCAAATTTAACTATTTCTCTAGACAGGAAAATTTAGGACTAGGAATGTAAGACTTTGCATAAAAAAGCATTTTTAGTATTTTTATAACTAATGGATAGCATAAAGCATACAGTTTATATATTTTAGTCAGAAGCAATCCCATCAAAACTGAGCACATAGTATGGGGCTTGCCAAAAAAAAAAGAAAATTATATATAAAAATCCTTCATCTGCTTAAGTGAAATCTTGAGCCAGAATAAAACAGAAGGAAGTGTTCCCATGGGACTCAATAATTAACAATATTCTACTGGGAATAAAGAGTCCACTGGAGGACTCAAACATGCGTACAGAGTTGTGTTAACTTTATACCTTACTACTGTGTCGCCATGGTTTTTTTCTTGCTTTATTTCACCTTTAAACCAGCAGTTCTAGGATTATTAAAACATAATGAGCCCTCGTTTCATCTTTATTTCTTAAAGCCAGGCTTAGAACACAAAGCACCTTAAGATAGGAAAAGATAATAGTTTGGTGTCAAACAATGAGTTTTAAAATGTTCAAAGAAAGTAACTAGAATGAAAAACACCATGACACAAAATAAAAAAAAAAAAAAAACGTATTACTAAAAATCAAAAAGGGCCTTAGCGCCATTGGTGACCAAAGTAAGAGTTTTTTTTTTTTTTTTTTTAACAAAACAAAAATGTATTAGCTGGTGCTCAGACAGCCAAATTGTGTGGATGGGAGAACAGATACCAGCCAGCTTAAACATTTAAAATATACCCAGTCCTTGCAAAACACTGAATGGTTGTGGCTCAGGTAGCCTCAACCCCCCTTTTATAGAGTATATGTTTTACTTTATAATGTGTTTCATGATCAGCCATTCTTACAGTTTTTGTTGAGATTATATAGTTAAATGCATTATGAACTAAAACTTGGGCATTTACCATTTGGTGACATCAATTTAGTAAAACTCATTTAGAGCCAAGGTTGTATTTTGTCTTATGGATTTTATGGATGTAAATATTACAGATGCACTAACAAAATGATGAGTGGTTGTACAGTAGAAGTCAGTCAGAAAACACATCATTACACACGGGTGCTCATCAATATTCTAATTTATCTAATTTAATTAATTTTCTAAAACTAATTTGCTTGTTTGTGTCAGGATGGAAGACAATTAAAGCCATTAGTGCAAACGCTACCAATCAGGCTTCTGTGAAAATCACTCTCACATCCATACCAATAAGCCTGCTGATTTTTACTGCATGCAGAGCTGCGATAAAATTGCAAAAATCCATTCCAGGTAATGATGACAGAAATGGCGCCTCAGCTTTTTTTTCATCAGGTTTGTGTGAGAATAATTCTAAGGAAGTTACACTAACATATATTATGACATTACAACATCAACCTATTAGCACAATGAAGGTTCAATGGTGTTCTGAAAGTATGGATTAAGGCCAATAGTGTCAATGCCAAGCCAGAGAAAAGCTTTCTGCAACTAGGAGCAAACATCTGTAACATCCTGCAACAACTCACGGTTAAACAACAACAACAACTGCTGAGTGCAACAACGTCAACAGAGAGAAGGAAACAGGCTGAGAGATCAAGGGCAATAGGAATGTCACATTAATCCCACTGATGCCTCATTCATGGGGTTAATGGTTTCCCTGCAGTGTGACGTCTGTGAAAGTGAGCCATATGCATTTTAGAGTTGGTTTAGAGTTCAGAGTTGGTTTAGACCTCTGTCTGGCCCCAACTGTGGGAACTTTTTTCCTTACATACAGCTTATCCTTGAAAAAGTGCTATTTAAATCTAATCTATTATTATTATTATTATTATTATTATTATTATTATCCAGAATCCATTGTCACTAGCTAACATGCAAACAAATGTAGATCCATGAATGTAGCCAACATTCCATCACATTTTTCTAGAGCTTTTTATCATTTTTAGAGGTCTGACGTCATTAGCATTAGCAAACATGGCAACACTGGAAGAGATCATTAAAACACACATTCAGAGAAAGACATGAAAAGAGGCAGCACAATAGACGTGTTGGTTTGGCATTAAATATATTGCAGCTTCTTCTTTGTTCCTTTCACTGGCCACACGTGAGCTATACTGCACCACCCTGCCAACATGATTTCTGGTGGCATCACTTGTTACGTCGTGCGATGCATCTACTAGCTCTCTGAGCCAAAATAGCAAACACCCCAAAATACAAATGTACAGGACACACCTCTGAATGCATATTTAGTCTAGAGTTTAAATGGAGTTAAATTTGCATTTTGGCATTTCAATGTAATTAAAAAAAAAAAAAAAAAAAAAAAAACTTTTTTAGGAGAATTGTAGTACAGCTGGTAACAGTTCTGTTTGGGAACTGGTACAAATATAATAAAATATAGCATTATTGCTACTTTCTTTTGATGTAAATAAACCACAACCAGCTTTTCACTCTATCAAGGCTTCGGTTTTCTGTAAGAACCCAGTCAAAGTTCTTCAAAACAGATATTACAAGGACATCCTGGAGAATGAAGCAAAACATTAGCTCATGTTAAATCATTTAAACTCACAGTTTCCGACTTAACTACAATCTTTCTGAGTTAAACAAACAGCCACAGCTTTTACCTATAACATAAAGGCTAACAGAGAAGGACCCGAACCAAGTTAAGTAAAAGGGATTTACAAACTTTAATTGAAATAATCACTACAAATTTACTCTCTAGGATCCCAGCAACAGGCTTGCAAACCACATTTTTTTTTGTAAAATCCTCAGCTTTCTTTTCCTTTCTTATGACTTCACGAAGAACCCTGAAGTAACTTCACTCATTTTCACAGTTTAAACAAGTGGAACAGCCAAAACGCAAGACATTCTCCAATGATCGAGGGCAGCCACGATGCACACTCTGGTTTGCAAAAAGCTGGGTTGCCCCCCACTTCATGTCACATGAAACCCAGCCATATGCATCTTCACACATCAATTTCACTTTAAACTTAATCTGAGCATTGGAGCAATAGCTTTTTTCAAGAATATAAAAAGGGTTATAAGATTGCTAAATTAAGCAGGTTCTACTATCCCGATATTAATTTCATTTTAACACTAGAAAACCCAAAGCTGCGCCATTTGGCGTTTCTACCTTCCATGCCCAGAGTTCAGCCAAATGGCGGGAT
>JBAFSZ010000018.1:27452465-27462663 GCA_036919955.1 Melanotaenia pygmaea
TATATTTAATTAGTGCCATTTCTGAATAATGCAGATACATTTTTATATACTTTATGATAACACACCTTTGATTTGGCTCATATTCCCTCTGCAAGGACATTGACGTTATATAAATTAATCTGTTCTTATGGTGATTAAATTGTTTTAAAAAAAGTTTATTTCAATTTATATTCAATGTATATTCCTTTGGTTCCTCCTTCTTCATTTGTCTTATGTTCAAATAAATCTTTCGAACACAACTTTTAAACATGTGTATGATGAATCATATTTAAATAAACACACTGGCTAAAGAAATTGTGCTGCTTTTCTTTCCTTCATTTTTGATATTTTGCTACAAAACCATATGAATTTGTATTATCTTTATTTTAATTTTCAATATTTGCCATTGAGGGGCTATATATGGTGGCTTGCTTTTCCCTTAAATGCATTTTATTTCCTGTATTTAAGGTTAAATTGTATGTGGAAAAAACTTTTCTATAATTTATTTATTTATCTTATTACGTAGTAAGTAGAGAAAAAAAAAATCACAACTGTTGAAAGACGCATGTTGTAAAACCACACACTGTTTTTTCTGCTTTGTCTTTATCTTTGTATGTTTTCAAGCATATCTACACGGAAGTGACAGCATCACAAGACAAAATCACCCAGATAGCCCCGAGGAGTATCATTCAATTGCTCCTGTCGTTATTTGTCTTAATAAAGAATCTGTCAAAGCTGTTGCCATGACACTGTGATGGTTTTACACATCTGTTGATAATCACACTGGCAACCAGTCACTGAAACAATTCCTAACTCTAAAAATGATCACAGAACCAACGGATTCCAGTAAATGTCTCAAAATCGAGAGGACATGCTTATGTCAGGTGCAAAATATACATTAAGTTAATTTATGCTTAAAGAAATAAGTCAGTAATGAACCACAAAAATGCTATCCTAGTTTCTTAGATTTGCTAAATGTGCAGCTTTGCCTCTGAAGTGGAACAGTTTTGTAATTAACTACAGAGAAATCTGCCAACAAGATGAACCTTAACTGTCCTTAATTAAAATATATCATGGCCTGTGCTGGATTGTGGATTAATTACCTTTTCTTACCTACACTGTATGCTGCATGGAGTCCAATGTTGAACAAGGTTGAATCACACTTGTGTTAACTTTGAGGAAGAAGACACTTAAAGGAGAAAATTGTGTCTTCATTTTAAAACTCACTTAAAATTGCTTATGCTTTAAAAAGAAAAGGCAGATTTCTGAGGCTTGGTGCAAAGTAGGACAAACGATTTATTATGATCCTACCTTCATAAATATGACATTGTTTTACAAAACAACAACACAATACGATGTGCATGCAAAGCTCTGCAGTGATTACTCAGATTTGCATCTGTCCAAGTGCATGCTGGGATATGTTTAAATCCAGTGACCCCGCACAGGATAAGCATCAAGAGGATGGCCTGAGCTACGCATATATTTAAATAACCTGTTATAGTAACAGACACAAGAACACAGGATAAAATGTTGTGTATAAATGCCAGTGTGCCTGCAAATATGTTGTAATTATTATGAATTTCTATTGAATTCTATTCTATTCATATTTCTAAAAAAAAAAATCATCGTATGAGATGTTATTTCTCATTCAACATTTATATTTGGAGGTTTATTTAGTGTTTTGATTTTATGCTTTGCCTGCAACTCATCCATACATCCAAATATCAATTTCAGTTCCACTGCTCTCCACACATTAATGCCACCTGTCATTTACCATCATGCAGTGTAATCCCATCACATATAACAATTGCAGGTTAAAAAATTGTTTGTTCAGCAGTACAACCTTTTCTATTCCACAGGTACAAATCTGGCTTAGATGGATAACAAAACATACAAAATCTACTGTGTGGTGCTCAGAAACCTATTTTTCCCCCATGCATCAACTATAAATTAGACTCTACTCAGCCTGTATTGAATTTTCTGCTTATCCACCAGCCCAAATTGCCAGACAACTAACCAGTTTATTAAAACCACGATGTTGAAATTTTTCACATTCATGAGTGTAAGAAGTTGTGCAGTCTTTTCTGCATTCTTTGTTCTCATATCAAATAATAAAAAGGCTTCAGTGGTACTATAAAACACTTTCTTTTTATTTAAATCCTATTACAAACACATTATTACTATACTCCTGTTTAACACTTTAGGGAGGTCTATTCAGTATGTGCTGGTTCAGTAGCCACAGGTATGGGTGACTGTCACTTGTTGGAGTGTGTATTTGTGTCTGAGCTACAATACAATCATGATTCCACTCAACCGTGCAGCAATACTTCACTGACAGATTTAGTATTTTAGGCAGGATGCAGCATCAATATTCAGCATAGAAATGTGCATTCAAAGAGCAAAAACACAGGGATGCAAACAGAACATTGACAACCTTGAGAAGAAGAGGGTTTCAGTTCATTTCAACCCGTTGTATTTCCCATTAAAATGTCTTTTGATGCTTTAAAGGCCATGCAACCTTTCTGTCCACCTCTGTTGTGGAGATTTGGGGAAACAAGTTTGATAATATGCCATTCATCTTGGCCAGCACTTTAAAAAGGAGAAGAACTTTTCTTCTAAAAGGCCCATTTATGCTTGATGTAGAAGACAGACACTGTTGGTCATCTCCTGTGTCATTTATCTGTGTAACATGGTGCGTTTTGGGGGGCCTTGCGGATCGGTTACTTGATGCAGCAAACGAAGCAATACCACCAGAAACTGCAGGGGCAGTGTTGAACTGTATGTGTAGACTGTCCCAATGTATGACATGTGACCAGTAAAAGGAGGAAGAGGTAGAAGAAAACTCTGAACTCAGCGCTACCCCCTTGTGGATGAACTGAGTTAACAACCAGGGCAATGTAAAAGACACCATATAAGTATGAGGTCAGTGACGTATGACAAAGTTCAAAATATACATACCTATTAATGTACATAAGGAAGCATAAAAGGGCCTCAACACATGATACATTTTAAAAGATAAGATTTCCAACTCTCATTAACTGATTTGAGAAGCAATTTCATTAACTGCATTAAGAATTAGTTGGGATTCTTCCTGGCTGGCCTAATTCATCATCTCTTTTTCAACCATTCAACTGGTTTGACTTTTATAAAAAGCCAGCGATGATGGCTCATAGGGACCATAGTATGTCACCGGTGTCCAGTTGAATCATTTGCAAGCTAAGACTTGGAAGATGTAAAGGATAGAAATTACATACCTTGGAAAACCACTGGTATCCCTGCACTCCCAGCTCAGCTGCCAACGGTGGATGAAAATTATGCCAGGCTTGAACAATCCTGATGTGTCTATAAATTAAAATTATCCCAGTTACAAAAGATTATGTTTCACATCTCAAAATAAATTGGAAGATCAAGAATGACTAAACCATTTAAGAAACTACTGGTGGAAAAACAACAGCTTTTAGTTTGGTTTTCTATTTCAGCAACAGTTTTTATTTAACAAATCTTCCACCAGCATGACACATGTAAATTATTTTAGCAACTGTAAATATTCACTGGTTGTATGAAAGGTTTTATAATTAGAAAGCAAGTGGCTTAAAATTCACCTCTAAGCCCTTTTCCCTTATATTTGCTTATGCCACTGGAGACAGCAGTTTCCTCAATTACCATGCCCGTGTTGAATGGAAATTTCTGCTGAATCAATGCAAATACAGCTGAGTGAATTATTCCTGCCCTGGAGACTTAATGATAAGCCCCTGAAGACAACCAGCCCACATAAATGTGATGATAGGCAACGGTACAGTCAGAAGATAGTGCATGTTTCACTAAAAGGGCATCATTTGTGTTTTGTGATCCATTTAAGTATGAAAACCTACAGTTTATCTAATTACCAATAGCTCACAAATTGAAATGCATCCAATATCTAGCTTTCAAGGGAATAAATCTATTCCATTTCCTCTTCAGTTTGTGTACATTTTTCATCCATAAAAAATGGCTGCAAAGTTCAAAATTCAAAGTCCACAATATAAAGTTACTCTATCACAGAGGACACTAAACTGCCTGAAAAGCATATTTTGTAGGCTCTGATATCAGAATGAAACACTTCTTTCATAATATCTTCCATGTAGAAGTCTGCCTGGGGATAGGAGCATTTCTCAAAGTGAGCATTTACATTTAAAGTGTGCACATTTGCTCAATCATGAGATATCATTGGTTAATCGTGCACGTTTGCATAGATAGCTGACAAGTTGCTAGTTGCCAAGATCAGTTTTAAATCTTGTTAGCTTAGTTTAGTTACTTTATAGAGAAGAGAGCAGGCTATTATTGTCGTGCAAGGTCCATTTTTAAGGCAGTTGCTGTGTGTTTAACATCAAGGGAGAAGATGTAGTTCTGTGAAGCAGCAGACAGACATCTCTTTCTGAGTTATGGTCCTAGATTTAACTATAACTGAAATCATAGCACAGATGCTGCGGTTAACTTCTATGGTGGTCTTGTGCCTAAAACTTACTAAATCTCATTGTGCCTTGTTGGAGAAAAGCTGCAAGTCAGACATGTACTGTCAAAGATAAGATAAATGGTTCACTGCTCAGTCTCAGCATATTTGGAAATTAAGTGAATAGTGTGTGAAAGAGCAAATTTATTGGGGATTTAGTCAAATCTGGATACAGTATATGTACAAATAAAGGAAGAAAGCTATCTTAGCAACATTGGATGCTAACAGGTTCTGTCTCCATTTGGGAAATTAAATGTTGCTATGACCACTAACTACATCTGTTCTTAATTTGGATAAGCATAAGCTACCACCATAATAAAAAAATAAATAAATAAAAATGACTCTTTGTCAGGAAACACTTTAATGGTAATGGCTCTAAATTAAGTTTAAGCATTATACAAAAGTTTTTCATCAAAAACAATCTGTTTCATAAGTTTGTTTTTTTTTGTTTGTGATCTGCAGTTTCCATGACTGCATCTACATCGGTTTTAGGTATTATGTATATAATATTTAAAAAGTCCAAGAAACTGTGAACACACAAGGCAAATATAAAGAAAATTTGTTATTTTTCCAAATATTTTTTCTATTATTTTTAATATGCAAGACATGTTTTTGGCCTTTATCAAACCTTAAAGTGTAAGTATCGAAAGAATTTATTGTAGTTTTACGTTTGAATGGATTTGCTTTAGCCCCACCTCTCTCTTCAGTCTTGTTTCTGATCAGCGCTATTTAACCTCACCACGTGTTGTAGAAATTGTTTTTTGGTTTATTGAACAATCAACCCCGGTAGTCATAATCTGTGGATAGGACACTGATGGAACCAAGTTCCAAACTGAAAAATGCTCAGCTTTTTTATTGACTGCTTGTTTAATTAATTTCCCTTCACATAAAAATAATTATACCTTAAAAATATCTTCCTAGTTCTACTGGAGTTGTACTTTCTTTTGAAGCCAGATAATACCTTGAAAATTTAGGGACTGCAGTGTGTACTACACACATGCTCATCAGCATCAAATCTTCTGTAAAGAGCTGTGTGAAACAGTGTTGACCTAAGTCAGGAGTTCTGTACCTGATCAAATGTCTGATTTAGCCAATCCAGAAGGTACTTGATGAGGGTCACAGCTGTCTTGTCCACTGGATTGTGATAAGGTTGATGCACACTTGTTTAATTGCTGTCCAGTGCCCCCAGCCTCCTCTGTGACTTCCTGATCACTATCTAACATGTTCAATAGTTTCTGCAGCAGTCTTGCAGTGAGAACGATCAAAGACATTCAAGGTGTCAATTTAGCCAAGACAAAGGACTTGTACTAGAAGATATCTCTTCAATCAGGGGTGTCCACTTCTGGTCTTTGTAGTGATTTCCTTGCAGGTTGTAAATGTTTCCTGCTTCAACACACCTGAGTCAAATTACTGGGTCATCAAGAGGCTTGTGCACAACTTTGAGGACATCAATTTTATTTCAGCTGCAAATTTAAATGAATAGAAGACTCTTAAAATTCATATTATCTTAATTAAAAATAATTTGATCCTGTTTGTTATATTGTAATTTTGTGCTTGCTAAATTTATTAAGTACGTGGTCCCTTTAAGTTCTACTTTTAAATACATGTCTCTCCCCTGCTGTCTCTTGTTCAGCTATCCAAATGAAATTACATTTAATGTCCAGCTCCTTTTATATGGAATAGCTTGTATTATAGTGTAGCTGTTCGTCCATATCTGGCCAGTCTGAATATTTTTTTTTAGAAACCTAGTAATGCAAAAAGAAAAGTTTTAGCCCTCATAATACAGTTTAATGTTGAATTCTGTACTGAACAGCTCCACTGACAGTCTTCGTCTGTACTGAAGACCGGTGGAATAAATCCTGACATCTTGCTGGGTGGCCATTTAAAGCTAATTTGTATGAGCTGTAGGGAAAGATGGAATGAGATATTACCACAAACTACAAGAAGAACTTAGCACAGGTTCAATGGAGAACTTGGTGCTAGGTGGGTACATTTGCTCTCCTAAAGATGGTCGACCTGACATATTTTGTGTATTGCTGTGATAGCAGGACATAAGATTCTGATGTAAAGATATAAAACTACAAAAGAAAAAGGTATTTATTTCATCAGCAGGTCTACAATTTTTCCTCTAAACTAATTATGAAGTCAGACTATGTTACAGCAATTTGAACAAACGAAAGTTCAGACATGAGCTCTCATATGTAAGAAGTTGGGTTGAGACAAAGGTTTTCCTGAAGATTGAAAATATAATGATCATATATATTTTTATAAGTACACAACACCTACAGTATATGTGTACTTTTGGTGTGTGATCATGCTCTACACAGCTGTGTGCAAAGGATCAGCATTCCCAAAGTAATTCCACATTTAGCTGATTCTGGATTCAAAGAGCAGATTCAAAGCCTGCTGCAAGCATCCACAGGACATTTTCAAAAAATGTTAATGTGTGAACACACATATGAAAAAACAACAACAAAAACAAACAAACAGTGACTATTAAATAAACAATGGTGGAGACTTGTTTAAATCTCCACCATCTCATTGGTCCACTGCATCAATCAACTAGTAGCAAAGTGCAGAAAGCACATTTATTTCATACATAAGGCAGCACTACCTACTGTACATAAAAAAAAGATAGTTGGACATGGGAATCCATAGAGTTATTAAAAACTATATTGTAATCAACATCATTAACATCATCATCATCATCATCAGATAAATATTTTGGACCATTTAGTGTTTTTAACACCTGAATCAGAAATTTATACATGAATTCTTTAGGGCACAGGAAACCAGTGTAAAGATCTGAGAATCAAAGCAACATGTTCCTTTTGTTAGTTTTAGTTTAGTTAATTGAACAGGGACCGTGTACATCAGCATTCATCTCAGAGGAAATAACGCTTTGAACCAGAATGTAGCTCTCTCAGCCAATTTCTACCCGCAGTCCCTAAAACACACAGAAATACGTTACACAGAGTACAAAGCACATACACAAAAAACAGTTAAAAAAATAAAGTACATCGCATAGTAAGATACAGTAATGTATTAGAGCAATACACAACAAAAAAAACAACAAAAAAAAAACTTTTTTTTACTGCACACCATACTTTCCTTATTTTCCCATTAGTAGATACAAATATCTTACAAGATAGGAGATTTACACAGTTTTTTTTTTTTTATTTTGTTTTTTTTTTTCCCATCATTGTTCATTCTGAGGACAGGTGTCTTTACAAAGACCTGTAACATTCTCAAGACTACTAAAAACAAATGCTTAAAGATTTCTTTTTATAAATTATGTGGAGCTATCAGTCCCCTTTTTAGATATATTCTTCAGCCAGTAAAATGGTGTTAATATGGCTGTTAGAAACAACAGATTAAACCAGAAATCAATTGAGACTGTAAGCTGAGTATTACCATACTAATTTGTGGATACTTATCTTTGATTAAAAATACATTAATTTCAGATTTTTTTTTTTTTTTTTTTTTTTTTTTTGGTGGAAAGGAAGTTAAATGATTGAAAACCCAAATCTTGATTTTGACAAAGACCCCTCTTTCGCTTCGTCTGGAACCAAAATCCCCTGATGAGACAGGGATTCGCAGCTGATTGTCATCGGCATAATTATTAAGAAATTTTATTTTAATGGAAGAATGTAAATGCCGAACAATAAGGGGGTCAAAATGGAGCCTCTTTATGTAATCTTTCTTATTATTTTAATGAAACATGGACAGTCTAATTTAATGACTTTTGGCTTGTAACTGTATCAAATTTTAGCCACTTGCTAATTACCATCTGTTGTCCTTTGGCAGGTTGATGTTATTTACCAAAGCAATCTAAAAAAAAAGGAAGCGTGTGATCCATTGAGAACCCCATTATGACATATTCCTTATTTTAAAGTGCGTTAAGACTGTCTAAGACAAGTAAAAAACTTTATTAAGTACAAATAGTTATGGAAGATGTAGAAGATTATAACGTGCGGATTGGGGCGTTACACACAGTAACAGATTACAAATTATTGCACAACTGATTAGACCTTTAAAAAGTCCTCAGCTTTCTCTTGGTTTTATCTTTTTGCTCTAAATCAGATGTAGAAATTTTTAATCTAATCTAATTTTGTTCATTTATTTTTGTTGTTGTTTGTTTATTTTTTATTTTTTTAAATGTTACAGTATTTTGTGCGCTTTCAGCTTAAAAACCATCTCTCACATGAGCAGGTTTAGTTTAGCATATGTTCTACTGGTTAAGTAGTAAATTCAACCTAACAACTGTTTCTGAATTCCACAGCAGTCAGGGCCAATAAACCTCTTGAAACTTGGCTTATTGTTGATTATGCAAACAATCACCCACAGAATAAAATTCCTTTGCCCTCATTTTATGTGTTTGTTTATTCGCCCCCATCTCAGCTGTTTCCTCTGCTCTGAAAATGGGTGTTTTGTGCACAGATCCTCCGTTATCTCATTAAGCCCTGCAAACACTCAGGCTGCCTGAAGCCTCCATTATTCTTTTTATCTCTGATTAGGGATTCTATTAAAAAAGTAAATGAGGTCTGTGGGGTCCTTGTTTTCAATGTTTTCTTTTTTCCATTACAATTTGTTATAACCGCATGTTAAGGTTTTGGTAATGGTAATGATTTAGAAAGGTTCACTCATGTAACTGAAACCAATAGAAAACTTTTAGAAAAAATTAGACGTACAGACATCATTCATACGTTTTCTTCTGTAAGTATCAGATTTTTAAGCCAGTATCACCCATGCTATTCACTAGCCTGATAATAACAGAACAGCATTAAAAGACATGGTAAAATGAAAGATAACAGTTCATAGCAGATGGAGGAAAATGACTATGTGTTCCCCAACAGATGACTGCAAAGCTGACTGCACTTTCTACAACAGACTTATAAATATATGAAACATCTTGCTGCAGACACTGAATGATCTTAGCTTCCTTAACATGGGGCATCTACTTTGACTAATAATATAATAGATATTGTATAGTAGCAATGGTGAAGTGATCAAAATTTAAAAGAGGAATGTCATCACAAACACGTACTTTTTGCATTACATACCCCAAACCAGGTGGCACAGATGGCTCAGGCATGTTTAGTTACACGTTTTTTAATAAAGTTCATGTAAAGCCACAGAAAAATGTGCCCCATCAAACAGGCTGTAAAGTAATAAATACTAATAATAATAATAATGACAAATATGATAATAATGATAATAATAATAATAAAAATAATAATAATAATAATAAGAAGAAGAAGAAGAAGAAGAAGAAGAAGAATACAATTATTAAAAACTCTTAAAATACTTAAATATGTAGAACAACCCACTCAGAAAAGACAGAGGAAAGTATAGAAGTGTAGTAACAAAACATTTTACATTCTTCCACTTGAGGGATGGACAAGAACTTTGTTCAAATCTCTGTTTTTTCAGTTAAATTTGTCAACATACTTTAACATGTCTTTAACTTAAAATAACAAAGCAATACTGACAATGTTATGGGGAAGAATGGAAAGGAAATATCTCCTACTCAGAGATAGCTGAACACACATAAAGAAAACACAGATGTATAAACAGAGAAGATCTCACAGGATCCTTCTCCTGTTTTTTTTTTTTTTTTTTTTTTTTTTTTTTCCTTTGACACAGCTGCTGCGGCTGTTCTGAATTGGTTGCCATGGTTTCTTCTCCTCCAATGGTTTTCCTAATGAAGGGAAGAAACAGTTAGGGTCT
>JBAFSZ010000018.1:27467713-27479803 GCA_036919955.1 Melanotaenia pygmaea
CAAGGTCTACACCAGCCTCTTAACGACCCATTATTTGAGTCAGGTGTGCTGCAGTATGGAGGTATTGAAAACCTGCATGACACTGGCTCAAGAGGTCCGGATTTGGTGATCCCTGCTCTACAGTGTAATGTCTTTAACTTGGTCATCACGCAGCAGCAGCTGCATTCATAGCAGGAGATGATCGCCTCTGTTTCATGACCAGGCTGATAATGAAACGTACAAAGCTGCTGCTAGATGATCCTGCGCTGGCTTACCGTCAGATGTAAATGTCTATTAATGAAGAGTGTGGAGGAAAACATTTAGAAAGTTAAAAGTGTTGTGAAATGTTGTTGCCTCCTAATTAGAAAACAACCTGCATTTAAAAAAAAAAAAGAGTTGGTAACAGGGGGCATGTGAGTGTAATTGAAAGAGGAATGCTGATGGGATATAAAGCATTACCAATAGTTACATGCTGTTGGATGAATATTGAATAAGATGCTCTTTTCAATTCTTACAATTGTAAATCAGTGCCTCACCAGCCGTTAACCTCACTGCACGTCACTGCTTAAATGTCAGGTTGATATTTCTACTGAGGACAATGCATTTAAAAGTAAACTATGTCTAGGCGCACAGCAGACATCTATGTTTTTAAGTTAATCTAGATATCGTGGTGTCAAAATAATAATAATAACAACTGTTAGCTGGGAATAAAGCTGCTTTTAACTCTTAAAGAAATCTATAAGCAAAAAAAAAAAAAAAAAAAAAAAAAAACAAGACATCAATTATATTGAAATTATAATCAAAAGTGTTCACTTATTTGAATGTAAAAGCTCTCACCTATAGTCACAACCTGTGGAAAGTGACTTAAAGAACAAGATTGTGAATATAAGCGGCTGAAATTCTCTGCAGGGTGGCTGAGTTCTCCCTTAGAGATAGGGTGAGAAGCTTGGTCATCCAGGAGGGGCTCAGAGTAGAGCCGCTACTCCTCCAAATTGAGGGCAGCCAGATGAGGTGGCTCGGGCATCTGTTTAGGATGCCTCCTGGACACCTGCCTCCCTGGTGAGATGTTCTGGGCACATCCCACTGGGAGGAGACCTCAGGTAAGACCCAGGACATCTTCATGAGCTGGTGAATGTCACCAGGGAGAGCGAAGTCTGGGCTTTCCTTCTTTGGCAGCTGCCCCTACAATCCAAACCCAGATAAGCGCAGGAAAATGGACGGACGGACAGATGGATGGAAAAGCTTGTTAATATCATTAAAACCTTAGATTCTGCACTGTATTGGGTTTGGAGTTGAAAATACAAATTATAAACATAGACAAATATTACGTTTTCTCATGCCTCCATCCATTTTTGAGTATCAGAGAAAATGGCATCGTATTATGTTGAAGAGCCCTAAAGGCATAAAAACTATAGAGAACAAAGGAGTTATTCACATCCAGGAGGTGGTAATTAAAGGCTGATGGGGTGGTTAACATTTGGATCTGGCGTTCCACTGAATGTACTGAAGGCCCTCTGATACACTTCTCCTTCCAACAATGTAATAGGACTCACAGTGCCATCTGGTGAGAGGTGGCCATCAGTAATGGCACCTCTCTCTAGTGTAAAGCGTGGCTTCAAAGAAAAATACCCTGAAACACAGAATTCACTGCTTTGCCTGCTGGTTAAATTTATTCATGTTGACATATTACATATATATTTTCTTCATCAAAATTTTAATCATGATCAGTAAAGATCATTTTGAAACATTATTTACTCATCAGGAGTGGAATAGCTAAATCTGGACTGTTAACAGGATTCATCTGGATTCTTGTAACATTCATAAGATCTCAGTCATGAGAGAATCCATTTTGCCAGACTTTGACCCTTTGTGGACAAAATAGATAAAGTTGTTTCTTACAAAGTTAAGTAACAATGCTTCTTGGTAATAAATCTTGTACTATTGAAAAGCCTCTTTATTCCCTTTTAAATCAAGCCACATTCGTAAGGAAGATGCATTTGTGGGATGCAGCAGAGTTGAGTGTGTGGGGTGTGCCCATGAAATATTTTCCAAATTTTCTCTCCCAAACAGCTGATTTTGCTGTTGGCTACCATGACTCCCTTCACCATCAGGTCTGTTTCACTGGTGTTGACAACATGAACTAAAACCTGAACATGTGGAGGTCATTATGAGTGATGAGTCCAGTTTTCATCAAAAAGCGTTGTTATAACAAAGAAATGATCCACAAAATATTAATTTACTGACTTTTTCTGCTTACTTTAGTTACAGAAAAGAAAACTATTAGCGATTTGCTATTTATGCCCTAACCTTGACCAAAGTGCAAAAAAACAAAAAACAAACAAAAAAAAAAAAAACATTAGAGATTGAAATGGAAGTCAAACTGGACTCTTATGCTCCACCAATAATCCCTTCAACTTCCAAACACACCCTTGTTGCTTGTAAAATGAGCTGCAACATTAATTTAATGACCATTTTCTAAAATGTATTGACACTTCACTACATAAGTGTTTTTGTTTCCATTAGCATGAAAAAGGGAAAGAAATCAAAGTGTGGACGATCAGATTTAGTTGACTGCATGCTACAACGTTTAGAGGCAAGAGTGTAAATAAATACAGAGAAAAACTAAGCAAAGATTCTCATTAATGTGACCAAACAGTAAATAAACAGCATGAGTTTAATATTAAGAAAGTGATAATCAATGACAGACTGGATGTACATCCACATCTAAAGCCCAGTGTTGCATCTGCAACTTTCTTTACTTCATGTCATCACCAGCATGGATGCTTGTTAGATTTATGGAGAAGACTTGTCATATTTCAGTGATGTTTCATTTGCTGTGGTAGCTCTGCAGTCTGGTATTTAGCCAGTCCGTCATTAGTGATGATCTTTTGGATTAAGTGCTGCTTTAAATGACATCCATTTTCCTGCCCACATTTATGACCCTAATTACTGAATCAGGGTGTATTTTATAGTTTTCATGGTGGCTGCCTTCACTTCATTCATACTGTAAATTAAACTTTAATAGCAAACTGCTGAAACACTTAGTTGTTTTCCGTTTAGTTTCAAACTATTTTCCAGTTATTGTGGCAACAGATGGATACTTTCTGTATGACTTATAGAGGAAAAAAAGTCCCGTGCTTTTTGACTGAAGAGGTTTTCCTGATTCCTCCAAACTTTGACGTTCAGCGTGATTTGAGGGTAAATGTTAAAATGCTGATTCATGAGAGGAGATGCTCTCTGCAGCTATCCCATTTTAACTGTAAAAACAATGATGAGACTATATGATTGCATTTAGTTTAATTTATCAAGACGTATTCTGTTATTCACAAACTCATTACTTGGGATTACAAAACTAATTTATGTCTTAAACTTTTCTTAATTTACATTTTACAAAAAATGTTAATGAAACATTTGTAATAATAATGTAGTTTAAATGGCTGTGGAAAACTCAACCTCACCTTAAGTACACTGAATAAGCCTGAAACCCTTAAAGTTCAGTCTTAAAACCCTGAATCTCTCTGACCTCACACACAGAAAGTTTGCAACCCGCCAGGCCAGTGTGCTTTTATATATTTCTCACTTTTTTTAGTTTACTTTAAGAAAGGATTAAATCAGTCAAGTCCCTACCTGTATGACTTATTATTCCGGATCATTTCAGGTGCAGCTCTGTAGGTATGCTAGAACACTGGTGATTTTCTCTGCATACTTCCCTTGATGTGGATCATAGAGCTGTGGAGGGTGAGTTCAGCTTTGAAACAGCTCTCTCCCCCACAGCAGCCTTTAAGATTTACTGGATAATTCATTTTAGTGGAAAGTCTCCCCCTGAGTTTAGAAAAGAGTTTGTGTCCCCTGTCTGGGAAAAAAACTTTGGTCAGTAATTAAATTGTACTTGCTGTGATTCAACTAAGCTTCAGAGACAATGAAAGTCTGCAGGTTGGACTTTGGATGATTCATTTACAGCCATCTATCACAGTGAACTCTGAAAAAAACTTTCTCTTTTCAGTAATCATTGTTCCATGATCATAAACTTCCCTCCATCTAGAAAACTTTACTTTAATCTGGACTATAAAATGCTGTATCGACCCAATGCTTTCGTCTTGGTCTCTCTTATAGAAACTTTTTCTCTGAACACGTTTCACTCGTTACATGACGGGAACATAGCTGTGGTAATTTAAATCATTTACTTGTATGTGATTTGTCTCTGCAGGCGGAGAACTCTGCTCTGTCGATAGAGAATGACAACCAGAGAAAACAGTATGAACGCTGTTTGGATGAGGTGAGTGTTTTCACAGCACTTTGTTTTAACAAGCAATTAATATTTCAGTTTATGTGCACACAGAATATGATGGCTAGAATAAGCCTGATATTTAGACCATGTAACTGTAATGCTGTGAGCGCATACTGGCAGCTGTGGCTTTGATGAAGGAGCTGTCGATGTGTCGGTGGTGGCAGGTGGAGACGAATGACTGCTTGTGGATTTTATCTTTCATAAAAACTCACTTCATCAGATCCGCCTTTGTGTTATATTTGTGTTTACATGCGTTGGAAACCTGGACCTGACGGTGAGTGTTAGTTTTTGCCAAATGTTTATCTGATAACAAACTAATCTCACAACAGAACATGGAATAGATCAGATGGGAGAAATTTAGGCAATGAGGTAAAAAAAAAAGAAAATCATGACATTATTTTAAACCGGCGACTGTAATCACAAAAGCAGCATCCGTGAAAAGTGTAGTCTGCACGGAGCAAAGACAGGAGGAGAATATTTGGTTTGTCAACACAAACATCAGAAAATTACTGAAGTGTTTGAAAACAATATTCCTAAAAGAAAGGTTGGAAGGGATTTACATATTTCTCTTTCTGCAGGACCTGATATCGTTCCAGCAGTCTGGAGCGTAAAGGACAAAATAACAAGTCAAACGTTTCATCACCACAAAGTCTTTTAAGTGTGAGACGAAACGCAGTGCAGCACGTTAACAGCTTTACTCTCCCAAGTTTATTTACAGCAATCTGCATGTCAGAGCTCGTCAGTTTTATACTTTCCCTCACATCCAAATGGTCAAACTGAGGAGTTAGAAATAAATCAATCAAATTTTATTAGTAAAACCCTTTACAACAACCAAACAGTACTCGTAGTACTTTACAACGGAGTTATAAAACATGTGTAAAAAAAACTAAATAATTTCAACAGCACACAGAAACAAGTGGAAAGTGCTGCAGGGTATTAAGATCCAAAAAGAAGTTCATAAAACAGACTAAATAAGAATAACAAAACACATCTAGAAACAAGACTGTCCTAGTCGGAATTAAAAGCCAATCTAAGCTTGGGTTTAAAAAGGTAGAGATCAGTATATTATATATCATTCATTCTCTGTGCTTAGTCCATTATGGGTCGCAGGTAAGCTGGAGCCTCTCCCAGCATTTTAACAGGTGAGAGGCAGGGTACACCCTGGACAGGTCACCAGTCCATCGCAGGGCTGTCCAAATACAGTATAACTTTAATTAAACAAACTAAATAAGATTAAATCCCTTCACAACCAGTGAGAGGATCTATTTTCAACTATTTCCTGGTTTCTGCTATTTTTTTTCCTTCTTGCAAATGCTATTTGTAGTAGATATCTGATCTGTTAAGAAAACAAGTTTAAAAAAAACCTTTGGAAAATGTTTAGGTGTAAACAGAAAAACTCAGCACAATGCATTAGAAACATAATTACAAAAATCTGATTTGCTAATTATAGTTCAATTTAAAGCTGGTTTTGACAGTGTTACTGTACTAAAGTACTAAATTTCAGGCACATCAGACATATTTTAAAGTAACAAAAGTATGAGTAGAAAAACTTGATTAAGTAGAAGTGTGTCGCTCTGTGTTAGCCCTGCTGGGATAAGTTCCAGCCACCTCACAGCCTTACACTGGAATAAGCAGGTATAGAAAATGGACAGACGGACAGATGGATGGATGGATGGATGGATGGATGGATGGATGGATGGATGGATGGATGGATGGATGGAACCATGGAAGGAAGGAATACTCAACTGTAAAATCTGCCTGGGGTTTACAGATCAAAAGGGAGTATCTTCCTTGTCATAACAACTTTCAGACTCAACACGGAAAAATGTACAAATGATCTAAACTACACTCTAGTTCAGACTCACACAAAAGGTACCCGAAGATGATTATGTGTATTTGTGTGATGTGTGCACAAACACTCTTACATACTTGCACAATGCCAAACAATATCAGTTGGTCCAGCTGTGATTGGCAGATCATCCAAAGCCTTTCTTCCACCCTCAAACTGAGCTGTCAGTCACATTACAACAGGGCAACACTGCAATAGGTGCTGAAAATAGCTTGTCCTCACCCCAGGCCTGTCAGGGGACACAGAGAATATAATGTTTCAGACAGAAATAAAAGTCAGACACATTCACCTGCACAATTTGGGAGAAAGCCGCCATACTTGCCGCTTCTCAGGTGCAAAGTTTTAAAAGCTTCCTTCCTCATACTTAATGCACTTTAGCTTCTCACTGTAGAATAGATGTCCTGCAAAACATGGTACCACACACATTAAAGGGCACTAAAAGCATTTTACAAATGCTTAAAAGAACACTGTAAGAGTCTATATGTGTTTACAAAGCATAAAACAGAGTGCTTCTCTCTTGTTTTGAAGTACACCTTTGTTGTGCACATTCCTGGGCCTGAAACTGCCCTGCAATGCTAGGAGCCTAAAACACCGTAGTTCAAAACTTTGGTTTCCAGCCTGGCAAAGACCCATTTGTTTTACTACTACATCACACATCAACTAGATAACACACTTTCACATTTGGACGGAAAAGACAAGGAAAAGGAAGCTCTTCGTATCATTGTTGAGTTCTGTAACATTATCATACTGTCACTTTACATTTGTAGTAGTTGTCAGTGTTTTGCCTCTTCATCTTGTCAGCACATTCATTTTATATATGGCTAACCAGGGACTCTGATTTAATTTTAAACAATGGTGCTGTATTGGTGACCTTTGAAATGTCTTTCCCCACTTTGTCTGAGTGACTCCAACTTTTTTTTTCAAAGACTCCTTGGCCTGACAACATTTCATATAACTAGTTAAGAGTGGCCCTGTAATGGACTGGCAACCTGTCCAAGGTGTACCCTGCCTCTCGCCTAGTGGATGCTGGCATGGGCTCCAGCCTACCTACAACCCTGCACTGGAACAAGTGGGTATTGATACTGGATGGATAGTTGAGGATTGATAGCCTTATCTATTATCACTGTTTTTTGAAGGTTGATAAACTAAATTCTTCTTCTGCTGCTAATCATACTAAGACCAATTTAACAAATACGCATTGCTATGGGAACAGCTGAATCAAGCTAAGTGACAGAGTGGTTGCAAAAATAGATAGATACATAAAACAAAAAAAGACATCAATAGGTTCAGAAAACCCCTGTTATACAGGATCCACCAACAGCCTAAAGACTATTAGGGCACATTCACACCAGGATAGTCAGGGGACTCAGTTCGATTGGATGGGAAATTCTGAAGAATTTTGCACAATGTACTATGCAAGTGAACAATGGCGGTGAGTCTGGAGTTTCTTTCTGATGGAGAAGACCTGCTGTAAAGTGTAATGGCCTGTGGCAGGAAAGATCTCAGCTAGCATTCATTGTGACAGCAGATCTGGATGAGTCTCCTTGAGAAGGAGCTCCGTTGTCGGTCCACAGCAAAGAACAAGATGCTGGTAACAACAGACTGGTAGAACATCGCCAACATCCTGCTGCACACATTGAAGAATCTGAGTTCCTCAGGATAAAAAGTCGGCTCATCTCCTTCTGGTCCACAGCCAGGTTGTTGGTATTCTAGTCCAGTCTGCTGTCCATGCTCACTCCACAAAATCGTCCACCACCTGCCTGTACTCCTTCTTCCATTAACTGTTTATAACCCCCCACCTCTGCAGATTCATCAGAGAACTTCTGCAGGTGTTGTACTTCTGTTTGTGTGTGTAGTCTGTGGTGTAAAAGGTGAACAGGAAAGGAGAAAGCACAGTCTCCTGTGGAGCTCCCACATCACTCACCACCCTGTCAAACAGAGCAATGCCCATCCAAACTAACTGTGGTCTACCTGTCAGGTAATCAGTGACCCAGGAGATGGTGGAGAAGCCGACACCCATCCCCCACAGCTTGTCACCCAGATGCAGAAGATGGACATTGCTGAATGCACTGGAGAAATAAAAAAATATATTCTTACCATGCTGCCAACACTATCCAGGAGTGAATAGGCCCACTGCAGCAAAAAGATGACAGCATCATCCACCTCCATATGGGGCTAGTAGACAAACTGTATAGGGTCAAGTGGTGGTCTCACCTGCAGCCTCATTTCGGCTAAGACCAGCCTCTCAAACACCTCCATCACATGAGATGTGAGAGCGACCAGTCAATATGCATTCAAATAAGATGGGATCAGCTTCTTGGGCACAGGGATGAAGCAGGACATTTTCCACAGATCCAGGACCTTCTCCAGACTCAGACTCATGTTGAAGAGATGCTGGAGAACTGGAGACAGCTGGTTGACACAGTTCTTTAGAATTCTGGCACTGATGCCATCAGGGCTGCAGGTTAATTACAGAGGAGTGGGTATGTAGGGGTGAGAGTATTGGAAGCAGAGAAAGGGTGTGGAGGCTGGGGGGGGGGGGGGAGTGTGGGGGCTGTGAGCTAAACCTGTTGAATAAGTGGTTCAGCTCATTAGTACTTTCCACCCTCCCTGCTGGTTGTCTGGCCCCCGTAGCCTGTGATCATCCCAGTTGCTCTCCTGGAGCCTGGCCTCAGCTTCCTCCTGACATTCCCTCGGCTTGTGCTGCACTAAATAAACTTGAAAAGTTCTAGTATTCAGAGCATGCTAACATACACACAAGGTCTAAGTGAACAAGAATAAACCTCTGTTTCATTGCTCATCAGTATTTCTACCAGTCATCTTTGTGGACATGCCCATATTGTGCTGAGAATCCTTCCCTCTGAGTCAGAAATATGTGATTTTTCAGGCTGGTTAAGTGGATGTTTGGGGGTCAGAATGCGTTCTACCTGTTCTTGCTGATGCTTCCCTCTTTTCTCTGCTCTCCACTTGCATTTATCTTCCTACTTTGAATCTATTGCTTTTTTTTGTTTCCATTTTTTTCTGGATGGTTTTCATTTTGATTTACTGCTGTTTCATTTCTTTCAGCCTACCCTCTGCTTCCTCTCCCTCTTTCCTGTACTAATGCACCGGTGTTTTGTTTACTCCGGCTCTGGTGAAGTCTGAGAGCTGTTAAGGATAACTATGCTAAAAAGCACAACAAAAAAAAATGATGTGCTGTGTGTACAACTTTGTAAAACACACACTGGCATTTAGAATTAGCATTGAATTACACTTGTTTTTAATTTTACCTCTAAAGTTTTGTTTGCTGGATGTCAAGGAAAGGCTGCATACCAGATTGTACCTGTGGCTCGATACAAATATGCAAGTAGTTGTAGTAGTGGTAGTACAACTTGCTTGGCTAGATGCTTGTAAACTGAGCATCTTCATGTTTGAAAAGTTCACCTAATCCTCTTTTCAAAAAAATTTAGGTAATCATAAAAATAAAATGATATTATTAAAAAATCTGCCCTTCCAGTATTTTGCAGCATTTTTATAATTAATAAACAAAAAAAAAAAAAAAAAAAAAAAAAAAAAGATTAAATTGATTCTAACACCCATCCAGTTTTTAATCATGCACTGGACAGTTCTTAATCCAGTTTCAGTAGTTTTAACAAAGAACAACAGGACGTTTTAAGACACTGGTGTTTAAGAAATGAGAAGCTACACTACCCCCCCCCCTCAAAAAAAAATAAAAATAAAGGAATAAAGAAAAGTACAGTAATCTGTGTTTGGTTTGCCCCATTACATGATGAGTTACATTATTCTCATCCAGACCATGAATGATCCTCACCAAGTGTTGTTCAATGAATTTGCTTTGATGCCATCAGGCCGGCACTACCAAGCTCCTCAAAGGAGAACTAATAGATATTCTACATCTTTTATTCCTTCACCTGTCACACTTCATTTTAAATGACAGTTATTCTGTCATTGCTTTATGTTAGCTGAGCTAACAGGCGTCTTAGCCTGTACTGGTATTTATTGTTTCATTGTTGATTATTTAATGTATTTATTTGTCTTCCAATGACTCCATGGGTAATGTGTTCTGATTTTTGCCTGACACACTGCGCTTTGAACGCTGACTAGTGTCTGTGGTAAGCTGTAAATGAATTGCCCGTATGGAATGAATACGTACATACATCTGTATATTACTCGTCACATGTCCTTAATTTCTTTTTATTTATTTATTTGTAATCACATCTGCGCAAGCTCTTTACATGATGCATAGATAGTGTGTTGTTTTGGTCTCATTTCCAGTTTTCATTCTATACAGATTTTCTTTCTCTCTCCTAAATTTACTGTACTCTGTTTTCAGTCCGATTGCCCTTCATTCAGTTCATAGCAGCATTTCTGGGTTTTTCTGCTAAATCTTTGGCATCAAATAATTATGTAGTGTGTGTTTATTTTCAGTGCCTGCGTCAGAAAGGAAGAGGGATGAAGTATCTTGGACTTTTATCTAAGATAAATCAAGCTGCATCTTATATATCTTAAGACAGAATAACAGAACTTGGGAATCAGACGTTTTTTTTATTGTCTTTTTAAATCTGATTACATTTTTAAAATTATTTTCTAAATTATTATGATTCATACACAACAGCTTAACAATTCACTTTGAAAACATCTGAAATTCAAAACATTGATGTTTCACTGTGTCATAAATGTGTTTAAACGTTGAGGAAAGACTTGCTGAAATGTTTCTGTGGACTGGCTGAGTTAAGAAATTGCATCTCTGATTAGTTCTGGGTGGAGAGGAAGCATTTCACCATGGTATAATTTTATTGGTATGAAGTGAAACCAACACCCTGCGGTGTCTCTGCTCTCTCATTTTGTTATGCTTGAACTCCTGTTGCATCATTGCCAATTACAATAGGAAAGAAAAAAAGACAAGTATGAATTGTGCATAATGATGGGAAACTAAACAAGAAGTATTTTTACCCCAACACTAGCCACAAATGTCCACTGTTTTTATATTTTTGTCTTTAAGCTATATTTTTTATATATTTTTATATGCCTTTAATTGAACCCAAATATTATTTAATTAGCATCTCCAAGTAATTTGAGTGGACTGATAACCTAATTAGTAGCAGATGGTCAACAGAAGGATCTCTTCCCAATAAATTATTTGATGGTGTCACAGCTCCATGTTCCTGTCTGTACTTTGTGATAATAAGAAAAGGGTTTTTAACACCTAAATGGAAGTAATCTCATCTGAGGCACTCATATTAAGTGGAGAAAGACAAATGGCTTCCACCGAGTAACTGTTTTAATGTCAGCTCACTGTGCAAGCTTTCAATGGAGCGTTGAGATTTTTACAAGAAATCTTAGTAAAACAGAAGAGTTGTCTTTGGCAGTGGATTTTGATTGTTTAATGTTTAGAAAATATTGCAGAATATTATGTAATAGTTTTGTTACTGATAAAATGAAACAAGGTTTACATAGGTGGAGCATATTCAACAGCTACACTTTTAATAATGCTCAACATTTTGAAGTTTAGGTGGTTTATCTACTAAAGGACAATATATAAGAAGACAGATCAGGCCACCTCATCAGTTAGTGGTTTGTGGACTACCAATCTAAACTTTTTTTTTTTTTTTTTTTTTTTTTTTGTCAAATGGCCATTTCTGTTTTTTAGGAGATGCAAATGGATCTGATTGAAAACCCCAGAAACAAACCTCATGTTCATTTCACAGCGTTCACACCAATTACCTGTCAGTCAAAGTGTCCATGGCCCTTAAGCACAATGTCCCTGCCGGATGGTGTCCATCCAGGATGGTGTCCATCCAGGCATAACTAAATATACCACAGGGGTTCAAGTAGTTCAAGTAATTTTATAGTCCCCAAAGGGAAATTTTGTCTACAGACAGGTCCTCAAGATTGTTACGACCCAGTGTTCGGGGTATGGCTGGGTGCAACAAAAGACACGGCGTGGACAGATGGTGTTTCAAAATAAAAGCAC
>JBAFSZ010000018.1:27493922-27507124 GCA_036919955.1 Melanotaenia pygmaea
ATGGCTTAGTGACACCATGTCTTTTCTAAAGCTGGAGAAGATCAGATATTCTCTAAAAGGGAATTCTGATAAATTTTTTAAGAAGTGGCATTTCTTTTTAACATTCTTCCGTTCTGCGGAAGAATGTTCCGCTCTCTGCAGACTATGCCCCCTGACTATATATATATATATTTCTTAAATTTATTTATTTATTTTTTCTCTCTGCGGTGTTCTATCCTGAACACTGGGTGTTCGGTGCCTGAATCATGTTCCCGTTAGGCCGCAAATACAAAAGGTAAAAAAAAAAAAAAAAAAAGAAAGAAAGAAAGAAAACATCCTAGGAGGTGGACTGTATTTTCTGCTTTTTATTACTTATGACTCACTGTATTTTCACTGTCCTAACATGTTTACATTCCCAGCTACGTTGTAGATATGTGTTTCCCAATGTAATTTGCATTTTGTCATTGTGTTTCTGTTCTAATGTGTCTTAACCTCCTAATAAAAATATAAAACAAAAAAAAAAAAAAGAAAAGACGGGGATCTCCGATATAAAAGCTTGGCGATCCTTGGTCTCCCCTGCTGTTCCGCTACTTCCGGTTACGCATGACCAGCTGGCTTGGATTAGTAAGATGGATCTCACAAAGGACTTGACACCTAGGGTCGTCGTCACAAAGTCACCCATGGACCCTGTCACTCGCAGTGTGACCAGCGATCACGCAACATCATTGTTGAGTGATCGCGACTCTCCCAGGTATCTACTCAGGAAGATCTTGCAGACAGAGCCTGTGAAGTCACCTGTGGTTCATTCATCACTTTCTGCATCAAGCTCCACCTCCTTGACTGTAAAAACACCAGTTGTTGATGATGGGACGGAAAAGAAGGGTTTGCAGAGAGTAGTTTTTAACCGCCGAACAATCAAAGTGGAAGAATTAGAAGCTGCTATGAACAGACGGCAGATGGGAGGGAGGTCTGGGTCCAAAACCAAAACCAAAATTATTCCTCTTAACCAAAATGTCACTTCAACTCAAACAAGGATGGTAAATCAACACAAAAGCTGTTTGTCTTTAACTTCCAATTGGTATCTATACCAAGTTCCACACAGAGAAGTCCTTAATTTGCACACAAGACAGAAATCACTCCCAGGCTGGCAAACTGTGTCCCACTGTCCACAGTCGCCCCATTCAGTGTGTCCGGTTCCTTCTTGTAGGAGCTCCTCCTTCTGGATTGGAGGAGCAGTCCGGAAGCAGGAGACGTCTGGACCAATCCAGACTCAGGGAGGGCGGATCCCAGTGGGCAACTGGGACCAATCACAGTCCGGTCCGGCTGTAGGCAATCGGGCAATCAGTTTCCCTGACGGGGAAACTGACAGCCGTAACAATGTCTTAGATGTGTTCCAACTCAAACACACCTGATTCAGATTAACTTCCTCATCAAGTTCTTTGCAAACCTGTTGATGAGCCATTCATTGTATTCAGGTCTGTTTAAGTAGGGTTTCCTCCATAACATGAAAGTGGGTCATGAGGACCTGGATTGAGAAACACTGATCTCCATGATTAACAGCTGAGTGACTTCAGGAAGATTTCACTGATTTCAAAGTATTATTCGGCAGTATTTTACCAGCTTGGAGAACCAACGTTGGCTTACTGACATGCCATCTGGTTCGTCGTTCAGGAGATGAACTGAGGACCTTAGATTCTGAGCATTAAATCAACATATTTTTTTAAAGCCACAGTTTAGAGCGGAGAAAGTGAGATGTGCCTTAAATAAAAGGACAAAAGCCATTTTCTGCTTTCACACAGACACGAAGAAGTATTAGAAACAAAAATGGATCTTTTAAACCTTTTAAAGATTTTAGCAAAATGTTTAGATTTCTTTTTTCTTTTTTTTAATGTTTCTCTAAAACATTTACAAGCTTATTTAACTCTATCTAGTCCATAAAATTAAACTATGTTTATAATTCTTTCTTTTCTTTAAATGCACTAAGCTGTATTTGCAATGAGGGTTTTTCATCATCATCATTTAATCCTTGCGATTATTATATTGGGTTTAGATCAGAAAGAACAATTCTTTCATTCAAACAACCAAAGATTAACGGTAAACGCAGACTGTGCATTCAACCCCCACCCCCCATTATTAGAGTATACACCACCAGGAACACAAATGAGGAAAAAAGGGACTTCTTGAGCTGCTCAGAAAGAGGAGATTCTTTACCAGACTGCAGACAACTTCTTCTACAACTACAACCAAAAAATGATTTCCTGGGTAAACCTTTCCATGCCTTAGATATTTAGACTTCCTCAGCAAAGTGAGAGAAATTAAAGACCCCGTAAAGATTTTTATTTATTTATTTATTTTTATGTGTCTTCCACAACAAATCTGCTAATAGACTTCCTGTTGACATCATTTTCTTGGGGCCAGCACCCCCACCACCTTGCAGTGCATTAAGACATTATGCCTATTTCACTTATTTCTGATTAGGAAATTTAAATTATATGTTATGACCTGAACAAATTCCTTTTTTGTAAAACCCTCGTAGACTAAAACAGCTTTTTCTCAACTGAGGGTCTTAAAATAATTTTAGTGGGTTGTCATACCATTATGAATAAAATAGCTTATATTTATCAAAAAAAATTGAGCTTTTTATTAGAGCTGTCAAAATCAAAATATAAATGCAAAGAGATTAATCAGTGAAACATGTTCATTTAACACAATGAATAAACAACAAAATTAGCACTTATGCCATATTAAAAATCAATATGTAAACTAAAATGCAACTGAAAACGCCAGCCCTGAGGAAAAGAAAGAAAGAAAGCAGTGCTCAGTCAAATATTAACATGGAATTTAGTGTCCCCTGCACTTGTCCTTCCAAACTTGCCTAGACTCCCACAGATGGACAAGTCTTCTGTTCATGGCTGTTTGTGAACGTTTGGTTATCATGAGCAGAGTACGGCGACTACGTTTAATGAGAGCAGTAATCATTCAAAGCTACAACATGTAGCCCAACTTAACACAGACTATACTTTCATGATTTCATGGTACAAACACCATGACATTTATGTTCATTTTGTAATTTTGCTTTGGGAGTAATAATGTATTTTTCAGTTATTAGATGGTGTTATGGTGGATTCTGATGCGGAGGCTGCCTGTTGCCTCGACACATCCATGGTCAAGATTTTGGTGGTATTGCATTGTTCTGGATTTCACCTTGTAACAGTTTATACAAAACGCCCATGTCTTTTCTTTTATTATTATTTGCTGTTCTAAACATTTTTAGGTCGTCTTTCCATCAATTTTTACCTTTCCTTTCCCACATCATCCCTCTTCATGGCAGCATCCATTAGCTTATTATGCAAATTAGACAATGACATCATTTAGCAACTTCTAGCGACTTTTAGGACAGCCAGTAGCTACTTTCCTTACTGAGGCGTTGGCCACAGTGCACACACAGGAGACATGTTACTCAGAACTCGTGTGCTGCACTCACTCTGCTGCTGCGATGAGGCGCCGTTCTTTTCATTTAACTGACGGGGACACTCAAACAACAAAGATTGTCTATAAGATTGTCAAAACCGAAATTCTAAGGAAAAAAGTGTAAATATGTAAATTAATTCTCCTGAAAGCCAAGACAAGAGAGAGAATGACATGCGGACGAGAAAAGGCTTGGTCACTGTTGATCAGTGTTATTGCTACAAAGTTCTGTTAATAAATTCTATTTTTTGTTTTGTTTTCTGGCAATATTTATTAATAGATTCATTTTACATCATTTTAGACTCATAATCTGACAACTTGAAGCTGTCCTGGAAAATAATGTATGTTGACTGCTTTAAAGGATTGAGTTTCTACATGTATTATTACATTAAATAAAAATAGACAAATAGTTAAATATGGCTTGGAGCTAATGAATTTGTTCATGCGTGAGTTTATACCATTGCCACATCATAAAAATCTGATTAGATCTCATAATTAGTTGGTTATCCCATTAAATTTATGTTAACTGTTGGCTTTATCCATATGTCTGCAACTTGAGTAAATTAAACAATCTCAGGAGTCAATTAGGAACAGATAAAAAAAATGAAGTTCCAAGTCCAAGACCTCAAGGCTACAACTGGCTGGAGATACATCCTTCCATCCACGGAGATCGCTCTCACTTGCTCTACAGTGAATACTTGTTAGCTGCATTTGTCACCATGGTGATGGAAGGTAAAGGTGAAGCACTGTAGAAATGAATGAAAATTTAGTGGCTTTCATGTTTAGGTTTTAATCTTGTTTAACATACTGAATATTAAAAGGTTTACACCTCAGAGAGCACTCACTGCAGGCGTCACGTTCATGAAAACACACTGTGAAGGCTTTGACATGATAGAGAGATGAGCATTCTGTACCAAGAATTTGGCCTTTTACAGTGAGTCATGGTGTCACGTGTCACTAAACGCCTGTAGACATGTGACCTTTGACTGCTCTGCCATCCACCATGACAGAATTCTTAAGGGATGAGATTGGCCTTTGGTCCGCGGAGCCAGCATGTCAAGAAGCTCTTAAGGCCTCAGTGATTGTGAGCATCTGTGTTTTCCCTTTTTTGCAGCTTCAGTGGGTATGGTCCTGTTTGTCTGTCATCATGCCCCAGCTTGTTTAGCTAACTAGCATCATCTCTGCTCAGAGACTTTGCCTGGGTTGAATTCCAATACCAAACACAAGCTACATGTTTCACCTGAGCATCCACCAGTATACACCGATGTCTGGGAAGGGGCTAGACTAAGATTATATCTTATTCAAAAAGTCACATTTCTCTCATTTTAATGACATACTTGAGAGAAATCAATGTTTGTATTAAGCCTCTTAAAGTCTGTTTTGATGTAATGGACTGAGCCTGTCCAGGATTTACTCTGCTTTTCGCCTGCTAAGATGAGTTTCAGCTCCCCACGACCCTGAGCTGAGGTAACTGGTATAAAAAATGAATGAATTAAAATCTGTTCTGGTATGTTTTACGAGTATAATTTCCTTATATAATGTTCTTATTTACTGAAAAAGTATAATTCCCTTTCACACAACAAGAAAGATTCACTCAAGGAAAACATGGTAAATAAAGTAAAAATGGAAACATTGTGAACGCGTAACAGATACTCAAATTTTATGTCCAGTAAGGATTGTTAATGCACTCTGCTGCTGGCTTCATTTAGCCTTTGTTTTAACATTTAACCATGATTTTATCTGATATGTGCAGTTTTACACATCAGCCTCGCTTCATAAAGTAAAGCTAGTGTCTGCGTTAGCCCTAAGCTTTGAATTAATTCAGCATTCTAGATTTGTTTTATTAAAGCTTTTGATAGTAAAGCTTTAAACATGCTTTAATAATCTGGTTGATTTCAAAATGAAACTTTAACAAAGATTATTGCTTGTGATTGATGACTTTTCAGGTTAAGACTCACCTTTCTCATCCATACTTATCTATTCTCATCTTGGTTACTCTAACCCTCTCCTCTCTGGTTTAACCCACAACTCAGTCCATACATCCATCAGATCACAATTCTGCTGCCTGAATCCTTACCAGAACCTCATTGACCAAACACTTTACTCCTACCATCAAACTACTCCACTGGCTTGTTTTCAGTATTGTGGATTTCAAAATTCTTTCCCTTACCATCAAAACCATAGATAATCTTGCTCCTCCATACTATTCTGAACTCATCCTTCCTTACAACCCATCCCTTACTCTATCATTTGTGCTCCGGCTCTCCATATGTCCATGATGGTGTTAACAGCAGAGCTCTTTGCATACTTTTAAATAATCTCTTAAAACCCAGCACTTTAAACTGCCCACAGTAGCGACAACCTACAATCATAGCAGAGCTACATCTATCCCCAAGTTTCTGCATACCTGTTTCTAAGTGGTGTTTCTTGTTGGTCCTTGTGAAATAAAAGAATTTGTCTGTCATTGAACTCGACTGTGATCTGCCTTTTGATCTCACCAACCTTCTTTCCCTGCAAGGCGGGTTTGTTTGTGTGGCACGTATGTCATGCACAAGACAACTTAAAATGTTTTACATAAAACCGTAAAAGCAAGACGCAAAAGAGACGCATGATACATTAATATAGAAGAATTAAAACAATCTGAAGTGAATAAGGGAAATTAAATGGTAACAGAACAACCTAAAATAGAGAGCAACAGGTAACTTATGATACAGGCATCATCACCATCATCATCATGTCAATGTACATATGAGAAAACACATATTCAGAAAGAAAAAGAAATCAAGATAAACACTTTTAGAGAAAAGCAATGGCAAATAATAGTTTTCAGACCTGATTTAAAAGAACTAAGGTTTGGATCAGACTGCCCTGCTGTACTCACTCTCATAATCATTCCCACTGCTTCCAGCCAGTCACTCTCCAGACTCCAAATCATTCACACCTGTTTCAGTTCACTCACCATGCTTCATATACTCCAGCACCAACCTAAGTCGTTGTCAGACCTTGTTGTAATATACATGGACTTCTTCTCTTTTCCTTCCCTGCTCCATGGATCCTGGATGAGCCGTCTACCTCTTTGCACCAGGCTGTCGTAAGATCCTTTTTCCCGTGAAGATAGGGGTGGTGATGCACTTCCTGTTGAAGTCTGTATTGTACGTAACTCACTGTATGTATTCTTTTGATCATGTATAGTGCATCGGGTCCCTTAATATGTGCCATTTCTTTACATTGTTTTGTGTGTTTGAATAAAATCTCTTATGAAATAAATCCTGTGTTAACAGCATGGTGGGATATTATCTTCTATAAGAGGTTTTGTAAAGGACAAGTAGACTGTCATCTTCCGGTGCTGTAGGAAGATTTGTTAACATTTACCCTGAATATTTCTTAGTGCAGCTGTATCACTGTTAAAGAATTGAGATTTATTTCTCATGGGCAGAAGCAGCACTCACTCATCATACATTTCATTTTTCAGTACTAGCTAATGTGAGAATGGATTGCAAGCCTGCCCCTGACCCAGAAGAACTGCTTTCAATTCTGACGTCAGAGACTGCGAAAGGGAGCAAAGCTTTTCAGATACTCCTCTGCCTTTTTTTTTTTTTTTACAAAAATGTAATGTACATATCCAGGTGGAATGTACACTAAACGGAAATTTATTTTTCGATATTACATTTCCAGTATTCTTGTGTAAATCATTGCCATTCTCTATTGTGACCACCTTCATGAAGAGCCTGGATTTTTGACAGCTGTGGTTCACAACCTGTCTGCTGCTAAAACAGAGACCATAGCCCTGCTCTTTTTGTCCTCACAGTTAGATTTTTCCTTTTAATTGCACATAAGTTAAATCATCAATGGCTGCAGCTGACAAAAAGCTGATTTATTATTCTTAAATTTGTCTATATGGTTTTGAATATCAATTGAATATATTCTCAATTTGTGTGTGTGTGCATGTTTGATTCACAGTTTTATAAAAATCAGTGACATTTCTGAATTAAAAGCCAAAGAGTGATTTCCTGATTCAAATTAAATTGACTTAATCACTCATTGTCTTGCATGGAAATAGACAGATGTCCCATTCTTACTTCAACTGAGAAAATGTGTAACATATACTGTAGTCCACATGTTGAAATGGTTGTAGTTTCACAAATTATGGTTGTAAATTGTGGGATGGTAATGAATCTTCACATTATTTTATGCTAAAACACATTGTTTTTTCTGTTCATATTCATTTTTCTCCCTGCTAATGGAGTTCTTTTTCACCACAGCTGCCTGCTGCCATGTGCATCCTCTGGATCAAAGAAGATTCCAATATTTTTTTCAATGGGCTTTATAATAAATATTCTAAATTGGAATAAGATGGACCACATTATGAATTTCTTTTAATTGGATTATAGTTGGATTACGGTACATTGAAACATGGATATTTAAGATAGCATGACACTTTGGGATATCTCAATGGAATTTACCCACCAATTGCTCCTAAGTTGCTTTTTAAAATAAATTAAATATGAAAAGGAACTAAAAATTACTAATATAACTCAACCCAGGCCTCAAAAGTATATCATTGACCAGCATCCATCCCAACTAACTAGCATATGGTTTTACATTATATTGCTACTGTGAGATGTTAGCTTGATCTTCCTATGCTCTGAGGACTGGATGTGGAAAGTGCTTTCTGCTGAGAGGCTGCAGCACTGACGTGTTAATGAGGACAGCTAATTTGATAGCTTGCTTTTCTTTTAATTCAAATAAATCCTGAATTTAATCACTGAAGAAAACACTTTAGTGGACAAAACAAATCATCAAAGCAACTATACATTAGGGAAATTTTTGTTAAGCAGAATCATTTCCATCCGATTTAAAACTAATATTTGCTGCAGTGACTATTGGTCCTAAATGCTGCAGCTTCAGAGCAGATGCTCAAGGGTGCTTTGTGTTCATATCATAGACAACAGCAGCTTTGACAAAATGGCAGCATTTCATGGCCTGGGAATGGAAATGAACTGTGCCAAGAGATGCCGTCTTTCCTCAGTTCTCATAATACTTTTATAACACAAAATAAAATATCTGACAGAGATTCCCAGGACACTTCCTGGCCAAATCTTTGCAAGTGATAAAGCTCCAGTCAACATAATCATCATCAGTCAGATCATTTTTAGTGGTCTTTACATACATCTCAACTGTGCTCTCTGGCAGCAGATACAATCTATGAAACTGGACAATGAGTTTTTGTGCTGCCAGAAAGGAACTATTGCAGTTGGGTGTGACCCGGTTAAACAAAGCCATGTTGAATTAGTGGTTAGTGATGAAATGGTAAGAAGAGATAAAGGTTAGCTGACGCTCAACCTAGTGACAGAACAACCTCCAGTTTTCATCAGCAAATTATTGCTTATTCTACCACTACTATGAGTAAATTTTACATCATTTCACAGCTCAGTTGATAGTACTTAGGAAAAAAAAAAAAAAACAAATTTAGGTTTTATGTTTGCCTTGTAATAAAAATAGAGTTTCATGAATATCTGAGTCTGCTTTCCATTTCATCAAAAGTCCAAATAAAGGTCTGAGGGTCAGAAAACCTGAGGAAATAAGTGAAGAAGAAGAAAAAAGAATGAACACACTCTGGACAAAAAGCACCTGAATTAAACTTGTGGAAATAGTAAAGGATAGGAAGACAAATACACGTCTGTTTCTGCTGCAAAAAATATATTAAATACTGTTTTTCTAAAGTTGCATAAATCTTAACTAAATTTGGAGAAAAGGAAGTGTGTGTATTTCTTAAATCATAGAATAAACTATTCATTTGTGTTTCTGGGGTTGAATCTTGCTTTAAATATGTGACCATAAAATTAACTGCTGACAGGAGTCAGTTGAAAGGTAATTTATTTGTGAAATTCCAAGTTAATTTAAGTTTACAGTTACTATAAATTTTCACTGAGCAGTTTGAGCAGCTCTGATATGAAACGGGAGACTGTTCCATAATTTAGGAGCAGCCACCAGGACACAATGTGTAGATGGATGACCTTCTCCAAATCATTTTGAGGCTTGACACTTTTGACCACAGAGTAATCTGCTGTTAAAGCTTAAAAGAGTTGTCAATAATCATTACTAGGTTTCTTGCATGAGGCCGATTGTAAGAGTTCAACAGACCAAGAATCTCACATTTACCAAAAACAACCGTCTTAGTTTTCTTTTCGTTATGTGGCAAGTTCAGTGTAATCCAGTCTTTTAAATCCTGAGAGTTAAGCAGTTTAGTAACAGCGTCAACTTTTACTTTTAAAGTAACATAAATCTGCATGTCATCTGCAAGTCAGTGTGTGAAATGCCATGCTTTTTAAATGTAGATCCCAGGGACAACATATTAAAGAAAGCGGGAGCGGACCTGGAATGGACCTTTGTGGGACTTTTGCACGTTTATTTTATTACTTTCTTCCTGTTAAATAGGGCTTTGCAAAATGTCAATTATATTCTTGTTTGCAAAGTATAAAAGTCACTTTATATAAAAAGGAGTTTTCCAGATAAATTTACTGTAGACAATTTGAATTTTTAGCTGATCAATAAGCAGACCTCTGGTGAGCATTTATTGCCAGACACTTATGGATGCCATTAATAGATATTAGACACACTATGGGAATATATTCTATACTTACTCAAATATGTATAATAGTATGACAAGGTTGTTGCAAATACAATTTTATTTCAAAGATCAAATGCACAGCTTTGTTTCCAAAAGCTTGGAGACTTACAATGTAAATAAAAATGTGTGAAATAAAAAAAACTGATCATGATTTACTGGCGAGGATCAAAGCAGCCCTGAAGTAAAATTCCAACTGGCAGGATTCAAAATACACAAAATGGATAAAAAACATTTCAAAGGGCTAAAAGATAACATCCATAAACAGACTGGAGCATTTTTTTAAAAAGTCTAGGAGCAAAATAATGTTGAAAAGGTATAAAAGCACAAAACTGTAAACAAGCTGAGGTTGGAATGCACAAGGATTAAAAACGGTTGAAAAGCCAGTCCCAGAGGAACTAAGGAATTTGGTAAAAGGTACAAAGAAAGGGGAACTATGGTGCATATATATTAAATAAGTAAGTATAGATAAATCACGTGCGCATCAAACCACAAATAAACTTAGAAAGTAAGCAAAAAACGCAAACACTAAATGTGGTATTCAAACTGAAACAAATGTACTGAATACAGGAAATTCTTTGTGTTAAGCCAAACACATCGCCAATAATTTACACTACAGAGAGTTGCACACCTTCTTCTCCTCTGCTAGATGATTGCTTAGAAAAAGGACAGCAAACGTTCAAACAGCTAAATTTCCCTGACAGGGTAACAGTATTCGTTGTTTGTTTACTGCATGTGCTTAGCTTTCCATGCATATTCTGAGATATACATCACATGTTATTTCATCTCTAGTGTAATTAGTTAATTCCGTTTTATATAGATGTATCCTCCCACAAAAAGAGCTCATTTGTCCATCCAGTCTCTCCCTCACATAGATTTTGTGTAGTGGTGAGCAGCAAAAAGTAAGGTGTTCAAATGAAAATGACTTCGCTGGGCCCTGCTGCTACCCAGGGTCCTTTGGGTCGCACTAGCATGCCCTGCGGCAGCAGAGTTAATGGGGTAGCAGCAGGACTGCTGATCAAGCACACTAATGCTACACACTCTTTCACACAAGAGTGTGTAGTAACACACCATATTCATTCCATTCTCACACACCCTCCTATATATTAAAAATAATAAAGAAAAAAAATACAGCCATCATCATAAAATGTAGACAGACACAAAGAAACTCGTGTAGATCCATACAAAATGAAATCCACTCCTCCCTCTGGACCTCTTATGACAGACCTGTTCAAAAACTTGTGCTGCAGCAGGTTTACCACACACACAAACACACACACACACACAGCTTGCATCAGTGCACTCAAGCAGACACACATATTCACCCGAAGCCACTACCAGCATCCCAATTCTGCATCTGCAGAAGTGCGTAATCTTGAAGATGGATAGCAACATACAAGTCGTCATTTTTCTCACTCCTAACAGTGATGACTTCCACCATCCTGCAGATATAAGGTGTAAACTGTCCATACTTGTTTAAAAAAAAAAAAAAAAAAAAAGTTTGGTCCCTGTATTTTTATTTTGCCTTTTCTATCTGCAGACGTGAGCGTTATAAAGGAGAAAATTCTGCTTCATATCAGTGACGAGGTTGCGTTTAAACCTTGAAGAATGAAAAGAAATAATTATTTATAGACATAGAAATGGAAATATGCTATTTTTCCTGACACCCAGCTCGGTTTTCTATCCTTCACCACCTTTTATTTGGTTTACAGATAAGGTGGGACTTGTGCTATAAAATATGGTAGATAAGTATTTCAGCCTCGTCTGTCTTAAACCTACAAAATAAGTATGACTTCTTAACAAACAGTGTTTACGTCCTTTCATACATACAGCCAAAAGCATCTCCTAATTTGATTCAAATTCCGTGAGATTCTCACGTCTGTCATCCCCTTTCATTCACTGATGGGGGCATTGCTTTTGTGAAAGGATTGGACATTTATTCAGATGACAGCAGAATTGGATTTGTGTTTCAATCTCGACAAGCTTTGTTTGCTTGTTTTTGTTTAAACAAAAGCAAATATTGCCTGGAAGCTCAAGTAAAAACAAACAAACACAGGGTAAAAATCCTAAAAAATCCCCACAAAGGGATATAAATTTAAAACATTCTGATAAAGAATCAAATCAGTCTCTGTTAAAGTCCACATTCCTCATTCCTGTATCTAGTTTTGTTTTTTTTTTTTTTTTTTTTTTTTTGTTGAACAAAGTGGTGGTCAATCAAGTCAATAATGCTAATTTTTGCAAGGACGTTGCAAGACATCCAAGTATATCTTTAATATTAGATAAAATTCATGCGTCATTAACAGTGATTTGACGACATAGATCCTCAAATGTTACTCAAGAAAGATTTTGTATTGGAGAACTATCCATCTCCCCATCATCAGCTCCCTGATATCCCAGACTATCCACTGCTTCAAACAAAATTCAACCCAGCCGAGCAGATGAAAGCTTGGACAAGCTTGGAAGTCATAATTAATTTGTGTGTGGGTGGGTGAAATAAATGGAGATTAAGGAAATCCATGACATGTCCTGCATTGTTTTTGCTTCTGTAAGCATGCATTTTGGAGTTTTTGAAAGCATGATTGCTTAGTGTGTTTGGTGTAAACAGACTGGTTGTTCCCTTTTTCATGGCCTAGATTCTTTGTCGAGCCCAGTCTATGTTGTATTCATCAAACAGCTAAAAGACACTGGCGAATGAAGCAAAAGCATTAGTTCAAGTTAAAATAAGCCAAACTCACATGTTTATATGGGCTTCTTGTTTAGCAACATTGAAAACACATCTGCAGTCTTTACTGTCCAGTCAGCTTCGATCTACCCACAACACAGCAAAAGCTCACGGAGAAGGACCCTACAAACGAACCTTTAAAAAAGTGACAGTCCGACATGCTTCCTCTCCGCTCCTTTTGATCCTAATTATTTTTCAATGTCTTGCCAAATCCTTGCTCTCCCTTAGTTATGACTTCAAGAGGAAACCTAAAGTGATTTAATACAGTGGTTCCTTTTTTTTTTTTTTTTTTTTTTTAACCTGTCTTGTCCAGCGTCTTTGCAAAAAGAATGATTGTCTGGTTGCCGTCTGGTGCTGGGCAGTTTTCCTCTATCAAGCAGGGATTTCTCCTACATGTATAAAGTC
>JBAFSZ010000018.1:27553655-27563672 GCA_036919955.1 Melanotaenia pygmaea
TATATTAGATCACTGAATTATTGTGTTAGTGCAGCTCGAATAAACTCCAGCCTTTGAAGAACAAAGAACACAGAATGGGTCAACATTTTCTCTGAGCTCCAGGAACTAATGGAATTAGCTCCCCTACCTGAGAGCTCTGTTAATATGTTGTTGTAGAACTTGGTTGAATGATATAATTCTGTTTGCAGATAGTTGTTCATTCCAACAGCAGCTAGCAACAGCAACAGACAGACGAAGACGATTAGAGGAACGATGAGGAAGCTGGGAAAACTTCAGCTAGACAGAGAAGTAATCTGAGTACTGTAGGTTTTTCTTTCTAGTGTAGTAATTTATTTTTCAGTCTTTCTTTTTTCCAAGCCACCCTTGCTCACAATAGCATCTCTAATAAACATGCTAACTAGTGTTGCTTTGTAATTAAGTGTAAAAAAAACTAACAAATAAACAAAAAAACAGCCTCAGTCATTAAACTTTAAATGATCGTGTCTGCTTTTGAGATATTCTGATGTCATTTAACATGATATGACTGCTAACTTTTTATAACAGTGTTAGCATTATTTGCTAATCTCATTAATTTACCTGCCTGGCTGCACTGTTTCACCTCACACTACAAATTAGTTGCACTCTTGTGCTTTTTATATTTCCATGGTCTCTCAATTATAAAGCTTAGATTTACATGGTTGTGGTCTGTTATTGGTTTGCATTAATATTTTTTTTATCAAAATTTAATCTAAAAAATCTGGTGTGGATCTATGTTTTAAAAATATTAAACCTTCTCTAGCCCGGCTACTCTCACATATGGTACTGATGTTCTTGAGTTTACTTATATTCCATACTGCCACTTGCAATAAAGATATTAATGCACACTGTACAATGGTGATTTTCCTTTAAGGACCAAAAAGTACTGAGATTAGTTTTAGTATCGATTAAACGGTACCATACACTAACGAACCATGTTGGTATCACTTATCCCTAGTTTAGGTAGCAAAACTGCTTATAAATCTATTTTAAGTGCATAAATAGTGATTTATTTTCAGAAATGTACTAATAATAAACTATAAAGATTCACTGTGTCACAGAAGAGCTGAATTTAAGTTGTATTGTTGCATTTCCAGATCACATCTGGCATTTTCTCTAACACATAATCACTAGTCAACAGCCTTTAAAAACAGAAACTAATGAGGAACCTGATAAAATAAAGCCCCCAAAACGAATAACTACTGTATTCATCGGTCACATCGTAGAAATTGGATTTTGTTTTGGGTCATTATACTTTCAGAGAAGACAATGTTCCTCCATTCCTCCAAAACTCTTGTTTACACCACAACAAAGATGCTTATTGATTTTTATTAATAGTGTCATCACCATATAATAGTATGCATCATTAAAGTAAGTCAAGTCTATTTCACAATTTTTGTGAGCCTGAGCTGTGCCAGAAAGTTGACACAAAACACTTTTGGCCATTTTGTCACAAATCTATACGGCATTATGCCGTTTCTTTCCTATTCATGTTTATAGGGACCCATAAAAAGATCAGCTCTTTGGGTTTGGTTTCCAGGAAGGTTGGACACAGATTTACAGTCAGTTAGACTGCAGAAATAATACGCCTGTTCCAGAGTCCCCCAGGCTTGCAAAAACATAACAGTGATGATTTGGTATGTGCAGTAGCTCTTTCTGACACATCCCTCCCAACCCAACCACCATTTTATGTTGTCCTCTGACTGGAAGCTGCACATCTTTGTCAAGCATCTCTGCAAGGAAAACCAACTAGAAATTCTTTGTTTTGTCTTTGAGTGTTTCAAACTACTCACTCTCACAATCTGTCAGTCATCTTGAGTTGTGCCTCACTAAAGTTCAGAGATGACAGATAACAAGCTTGACCATATGTTTGGAGAACTACACTGCTGAAATATTCAGTCCCAACAAACAAATACAAACGGATTTGCATGTCACTTTAAATTCTGTCCAACAGTATAATTCAACCTTTACAAACACCATAGCTTGTTATCTCACAATTCACTGCTGAGGTGCATGAGGTGAGAATTGAATATATTTGAAAATGGAAAACAGACACGATTGCTGGCATAAGAAAAAAGAAAATAGATATTGGAAGGGTAGGAAAAGTTTTTTGCTGTTCATGATGTGGCTTCCTACAAAGTTTACATTACCATTATTATCACCTTCGAAATGAAACAGTCCCCCCCCCAAAAGAAAGAAAAAAAAAGTGGATGCAAGACTTGCACTATTCTGGTTGTAGGGGTGATAAACTTTGAAACACTTCAATGAAGTAAATAAATTAAGACTTTATACAGAGGACTACATACTTTATTTGTGAACTTCACACTGCTGACAATACTTTACATTCCAAACTTCTTGCTTTTATATTCCAACTACTTGAATGTGCACTCAGCAGCAGATTAGCAATTAAAAGCAGTTCTATAGTGTCCTCAATTTTTATCCACATCCATAACCAAGTATGACTAGGCTCATATCAAACAGTGTTTGGATTGAAACTTGAAATCTACAACTTTGACACCATCTATACCATCACTTCCATTTCCTGTACCGCTTATTCTAAGCCAGGACCATGGGAGAGCTGGAGACTTTCCCAGCCGATACAATATGAGGGGCAACAAAGGACCAACACAGAGAGACAAAAACCCACTAAAAAGAAGGAAGAATTGAATAAATTAACCTGTCCATGGACTGTTGGAGGAGACTTAGACCAGTGACCTTCTTGTTGTGAGGCAGCCCTTTTTCAAATCAAATGGATCCAGTCCAGCTTGTTGTCGACTTCTGCATTGTGATCCATTTATTTTAACTGGGAATGTTGCAACAGGGAAACATCTAAAACCTCCAGGACAGTGGTCCCTAAAGACCAGAGTTATCCATCCCTGGCTTAAAACCTTCACTTTTGATTAAGGTTATAATTAAGACTTAGGAGACCCTTCTTTAGTCATAGTGCTACAGGCCTGTCCTGCTGGGGGACATCTATGAATCCCTGGGAACCTCTTTACACAATTCTCTTGACTCTCTACTCTCCATGTTTAAATATATGACATTATTACTGTCATCAAGATATGTTTTAATTATTAATTGATTTATTTTTACCTCAGCAAGTACCCTGACACATCTTTTCTGTCTTCTCTACCCCTAACTGTCCAAGGCCAGTTTGGTGGTGTGTGTCAAAGTAGCAACTACATGAATGCCAGCACCTGCATGATTTCTCCATGGAAAAAAATAGAATCTATATTGCACATCGTTTTTTCCCATTGTCACCACCATGTCAGTGATAACGTGCACCGTTATCCCTTCACTGTGAGGTGGGACACATCCAAGCTGGCCAGCTATCATTATATGTGAAAAACTTTTCCTAGAATAAATTTTATGGCAGAATCAATTGAAGAGGAAGGAAACAGGAATTCCCAGAAATTGCAGTAATTGGATTTAAAATCTAGATAGCACTTAGGGAAGTCTATACAGGACAAACATATCATTAAACCATCCAGAGGGGGTGCCAGAAATGCAAGGCATGGATAGGCCATATTTATCTATGCCAGTTGGACCATCTCATTATAAATGTGATGCCAACAGAACCGGGGCACTCAACAGCCGACAACCTTTATGAGTTCCAGTTAAAATATCATTTTTGTTACATCCATCTGTCTCTGAAAAATTGAATTTTGGTTGATAGATTCTTTTTAGAACTTCTGAGATTTTTTTTTTTTCCAGTTTTTAATATTTTTTTTCCCCCTTTATAAGCGTCAATTCCAACATAGGCAAAGAAAGTCTATTACTAAAAACATTATAGACATTAAAGTTTATGACTCTGAAAGCTGTTTGTTTTATATCCTGATGTTCAAACAGTACCAAATGAATACAAATGTATTCATTCACTGATATCTTGTTCTATAATATATAACCTATTAATAAAAGAACAACCGATACTTTAAACATATTTCTTCACAAAGCATCTTATAACATCAAAAAGTTAATGTTTCGAACTTTTTGTTTCTTGCTCCTTCATTTAACAGTTTTCAGTACAAACAGATCTTGTACAAAGTTTATGCAAACCCTATCAGTCCTCCTGCCCTGACTTTTTTGCAGTAGAATTATTTTTTTTCACCTTTTCAATGTAGCAATACGATTTGTATTGACAGGATCTCTCAGCTGAGAGTAGCAGAGCCAGGGCCACTATTCTAAAATCAATACCTGGCAGCTGGATAATTGCCGTTCTACAGGCTGCAGTCACGTGATGGTGAGATGGTGACTTTTCTCACTGCAGTCTACTGTCTGTAGTACGACCTGGTCACACCTGTCCTTGTTGCTGTTGGAGTTCTGTACATCAGAGCACATTATTCCCATTATTAAAGCCCTTTATACTTTTTCTTTTCTTTCTATCAGAGGTCTATCAGGTAAAACCTCATAGACTTCTATAATTTTGTTAAGCACCATGTCTTGTAACACCTATTGGCTTGCCTCCTAAATTGCTACCATTTCTTGTGTCATGTCTTACTTTCAGTGTAGCATGTGCTATACAGGTAGTTCCAGGGCAGTGCAAACGGGAAACGTTGGGGTAGAAAAAATGGAAAACTTTATTTTGTACAGTATTATACATTGTGTACATTACAACTTGAAGAAACACAAAACAAAAGTCATAGTACTCATGCTGAAGGGAAATAAGTGCTTCAGTACCAGTCAAAACCTTTGACATTATGCACATTACATACAACACTTTCACTGTGTTTTAATAATTTTCAAGCAATTCAAATCCAGTAAATAGGCTGAAATCATACAAACGTAACTGCCACAGAGGTTAAAAAGGAGGGTAAATTTCTCCAAAACTGAATTAAAAAAAAAAAAAGTCTCACCTCACCTTGCTGTGAGCCATTGGTTGGATCATTGTTAAAATGGTGTGGTTTGCAGTTTTTATGTCCTCTTTTCTTTTTCAGTGTTCGGTTGTGTTTTTGGATGAACGCTTCCAGTTACTGTTCTTACTTGTGTATCCTGCATCTTGTCTACTTGTCTATAGAAGCTGTTGGGAAAGAAAATGGATGAATGGGTCACAGACTTGCTGCAAAAGCCTGAGCCCTTTACCACTTATTAAAAATCTCTAAAATCCTCAAAATCTCTGAAATCCCCACACAATCCTCTGATTTTATCATCCATCTAAATAGTCAAATCTAGAGGTAGTATCCCCCTTTTTTAATTGTTTTCTATTATGTTTCTTTTTTTCTTTTTAAATAAATGGCAGGTTCTCCATTTAAGCAGATAATAGAATGCTTTATAACAAAATGACATACATGACTTTAAACTGCATCTCTGTTACTAGGTGCTGCTTAAACAGACTGACAGTGCCCAACCTTCTGGCCAAATTTAAAATAACATTAAATATTTTGAATCTGTGCTTAAATGCAGGTCTTTACCATTTAAATTAACGCAGATATAATTCACACACCACACATGATCATAAACTTGTAGCTTCAAGGTGACTTTTAAATTAATTATAAGGTCTTATGCATGTGCTTATGGCATATTATAGATATAAAACACAGTAGTCACGTTGGAATTGAGGAATAAAGTTATTTAATATACATAACACACATCCCTTTCTGTAGAATACTTCACAAAAAAAAAAAAAAAAAAAAAAAAAATCGCCATCAATATCAACATTCCCAACAGTTATATAAAGTCTTACATGTGCAGTTATTTTGGTTTATTTATTCATATTTAAATTAGGATTACTACAACATCATCTTTCTTTTTCTTCACATCCAAAATTATCCCACAAAAATATACAACACAAACAGAACCTCTTTATCGACACATTCAGTGATGACAGCAGGTAAAGCTCTGAAAAATATGCCAGCACTACTAAAAAGAGCCATATAAAGTCACCTTGAGGATGTGCAGATTTTAATGCACAAACATGCTTCAAAAACAAAGAAAATATAGAAGTGTAAAAACTGAATCTTTGGTGCTTTTCCATCTGAGTGGACGTGGTGGTTTATTTATTTATTTTCTTTAATGTTTCTAAGCTGATTTTCCTTTAATTTCGGTTAGTCTGAAACAAAAATGTCTATGTGCAGAAAAAAAAGTTCTGTTGACTAATGAAGCGTTACTTGTTGCATGTGTTGTGTGGCATGTACCCACCCTGAAAAAGACCAAAAAAAATATGACAAAACAAAAGAAATAGTATTTCAAACAACTATGCTATCCAATCACAAGCTGGTAGGATAGGTTACGCTGCTACGCAAGGGACTGCTGCAGCCTGCAAAAGTTTAGAAGCACTGTGCCGATTGCACTAACTGACATAGGAGGCCGTGCTTGTGAAGACCCAAGTGCAGGCAGATGAGGCAGAAGGCAATCTGATTCAAGAATTTTAATAAGGTAAGACTTAACTTACAAAACAAAAAGATTCTGGTGGCAAAACTCTGACATGGCATGAACTACAGCTAACAGTAACAACAAACAGAAACAAACAAACAGTAAGCAATGGACTGGCAAAGGAGGAACTAAAAACTAATGGCTTAAATACACTGAAGGATTAACAAGGCACAGGTGAGGTTAATGAGCTAATCAGACCAGGTAAACTAATGAGTAGAAAACAAAAAGCAACGCAGAATGACCCTCAACACCAAAACCAAGAACTAATACAACATAACACTAAACCAAGGAACATAAACCTGAATCATGACACTTTCCTGCACCTTTTGAGCTTATAAGAGCATGTTGTATTGCTAAAGAATGGACACTGTCACCAACTTTTATGTTGGCTATAACAGGCTATAACAGCATCTGATGCTAGCTTGACTATTCATGATTTGCTCCAAAAATGAATAGATTTGTAATTAAACAAAGACAAGAATGACATGTGGAAACACAGTATGCTGAAAAAACTGAGGAAGACAGTGACCATGAGTCTGCAGCAACCAAAAACAGAAATGAAGAAGAAGAAGCTGGAGAGCAGACAGAGAGCGAGTATCAGGACAGAAAAAAATTTACAAGCTATACAAGGTGAACAAGATGATTAAGGAAGGAAAACCAGCAGCTAATTATGGTTTTTGTTCATGCCCCAATTAACCAGCTGCAGTGGTTAAGAAGTTGTACTCCTAGTTCATTTACTGGAGGTCCATTGTTGTCTGCTGAATACCTAAGTGCCAAAACAGAGTCTAATTCAAGAAAATGCATGCATTTATTTTGAGTTGATAAGAAATAATGGTTAACAGCAGCTCAGTTTTGTTATTATTCTAAGCAGTGTTTAAAAGAGATGAGGTAGTATCATTAATAAAAAAATCAGACTCAATAAGCTTCAAGGGTTGCTGTTATCCTTTAATGAAAATAATAAAACAATATGTGCACTGTATACCAACTCCAAAACATCAGCCTGCAATGTTAAAATTAAAAATATTGGAACCGTGGCTCTGATTTACCCCAGGTTGCTTTTTGTAAACAAACATTCAGACACCTGATTACAGCTCTAAATATGCTACTAACAAATACAGCTGTTGTAGTATAGATTAACTCAAGGCTTTTCACTGGACAGCCTCTCCAGCCTCTGAAACCTGGTTTCCCTGAAATTTCAATGATGAACAAGAAGCAGTTTGCAGCACCTGGCCAAGGTGAGAGAAGGCTCGGGATTTATGGAGGAATACGCATAACCTCAAGGTGAACTAGCTGGTAATGACACTATCTCTGCACTCAGAGTCCCTTTCCCTCATCTTCACATCTCCAATAAAATGAAAATGTGCCCAGAATCAAGGATCCCGGCAGCTCCTGCCACAGCTTTGTAGCAATATTTTCCATCTAACACTCGCTCTTTTTACAGAGACGTCGCCTGTTCACACTGAATGCTCTGCAATGTAGTTGAATCATTCTTGGAGTCTTTCAGTTGTCGCTTACAGATGTGTCTTTAAATCTCTGAATGGACAAGCAAGCCTGGAGCATTTGGGATGCAACGAGGGAGAGTTATTGATAAGACGGAGTCACATAAAGTGGACAAATAACTGGTCATCAAAACTGCACTGAACGATAAAAGGAAACATTAAAGGGGATTTGGTGGTTTTACAAGACACAAGCTTATAGCCTAAATTGTGAATTTCTAGCTGTGGATGCATGTGGTGATAAAGAGCAGCTTTTAAAAGTGAAAATCAGCACAAAGACCTTGGTGATTCATGCAGGAGTGCATAATAAACATCACAGAATAAAATACACTTGTGTTCTACTAAGTGTGTTTATTAAAATGCATGGCCGTATCTTTGTATAACACAAATATACATGTTAGTCTGGCAATATGTACTGCTGTCGGGGAAAACTGTTGCAATAAAAGGGTGTGTTTGGTCTTAAATAAATTTTATGTAGGTGATACAAGTCAAAATAAGACTAGCATGTGCCTGGACCCTGTAGCTCAGCATCAACTGACCATAAACTTAGTTTTTACTGTGTTAGTGGTCTTTACTTTTAAGACTTCATCTGTTTTAATGGCAGCCAGACACATCAGTATGACAAACTTCATATTATCAAAGTAGCCTGTGTTTGTCAGTGTGTTTATATTCCAAAGAAGCACTTCAAATATGCAAATAATCGGTCAAAATCATCAATCCAGTACAAGATCAAGCTTATGTGACTTCTCAGATGTCATAAAGTCTGGGGTATTATGCTATGCCTTTAACTTTTATAATAACTGAATAAGCACATTCTTGCACCACAAAGCACCAGAATTTGGACAGATTATGTTTAAGTGCTCATATTTAGGTGCACAGATAGACAACAACTGCAAGAGATATCTATAATGGCGTGTCTTCAAGTGCATTCACACAAAGCTCTTCTTTATGGAACCTTTGTATGCTTAGAAAGTCTGGTTCCTTTGCAGGGGGGTTAATGCACAATTAAACCCTGATACTATCATGGTGTATGGGGGATGAAGACCCAAATACAGAGTGAAGAGGCAGGAAGCAGACAGACCTTGGAAATAAAAGGTGTAATGAAAATAACTGAAGGCATTGCACAGGCAGGATACCTAAAAAAATTACAGGGCTAGATAAACCAAAACTAAAAAGGAGACTCACACAAACACAAAGAGGACACTGGGGAAACAACGATAATATGACAGAGAACAAAAGAAACCACCGGGCAAATATGCACTGAGGAGAACAAACTAAATGAGAAGCAGGTGAAGCAAATTAGCAAATGAAACCAGGTGTGAGAACTGGAAGTAAAATAGAATGTAACACAAAAGGGAATAAACTAGAAAATAAAACAGGAAACCAGGACAGCAACTTAGGCAACAAAAATCATCAGAAATCATGACACATATGCATCACTGAAGCAAATTACAGGAAGACGACTGCAGCACGAGGCTGCAGGTACACTGCTGGGGAGGAAATCAAAACTGTTTTACGTTAGCCAAACATGGGGGAATTTTCTTAGATATTGTTTGTCTTGTCTTTCTCAGTAATTCTTGGTGTGGCCCCAGGTGAGAAGGGGGAGCTGTTATTCAAAAGGTTTGGTTTATTTGAGTGCAGAGTAAAACCAAATCTGGACTGGCAGAATGTCCCCAACTGCACAGAACCTTGAGGACCATTAGGTGCAAAAATGACTTTAAATTGTTTGTTAGTTGAAAACTAACTAATCAGCATGAGTCTACACTGAGTGGAGCATTGGAAACGGATCAAAGAGGAACAAGAGAAAAGTCCAGAAACAAAGGTTTTAGTCTCCTACAGAGGAAAAGAAAAATAAAAAAGTTAAAGAATGAAGTGTTACTAGAATCACTGCCATGTGCTTTCGCGAGGCGAAGGGAGGGAACCCCAGGCCCCCGCCTCCAACACCCGGCCAGGGCGCCCCCCAGAGGACACGTCCCAACCCCCTGCAAACGCACACACCCTTTTTTGTTTTTTTTTTGGTTTTTTTTCCCCTCCCTAGCCACTCACACACCTCTATAGACCAACACCTCAATACGTGCACATACCTCCACCCACACAAGTCACGCACGTACCTATTAACACACACACCGGTGCCCAC
>JBAFSZ010000018.1:27563772-27577807 GCA_036919955.1 Melanotaenia pygmaea
CCTTGTTTGAATCTGCCGTCTCCCCCGGAACTACGTCACCTACAACATTAGCGTCACTTACCTGCCACCAGCGTCCCGTCACTTACCTGCCCATGTGCTTTCCCGGCTGTTTTCTGTCATTTTATTTATAGCTAAACCCACTGCATGTACTCATGCTATTTGCTTTGTAACACCTCACAGATTAATGTCGGGAGTTTATTCTAAAGTAGAAATGCAATACAATTTTGCAAACTGCACGATCCTTAAAAAAATCCCTTACAGTGATTACTGCTCCTAGCAACTAGGATGGGTTAAATGCAGAGAAAGAATTTCCCAACTGGGATTAATAAAGTAGAATAAAAAAAAATAAAAATACACTGTTAGTGGAACAGGTGTATGATATGCAAAGCAATCAAATTTACATTTGTTTGTATCCTTTTCAGCCTTCCTTTTGTAACACAGTGTGTTTACTTTGGAAAACTACTGACAAAAATGATAACTGCTGAGTCAGCAGCACATTAAACAAAGGGTGGAAGAAATCTTTTGCATTGCACCAAGATGCAGCTACAAGTTTTACAAAAGTCAAAAATCAATTAAAAGATTATCTACTTTCAACATTGCCTCAAATCTAGCATGTAGCTTGTTTGCTAGTGGCACTGAAATGAGTCTTCTCTCAAGCTCTGTGTTAGGAATCACTTCATAAACATGCTATTTCCTCATAGTCTTCATATATTTAAAATGCTTACTGGGTAAAAGGTCTCTTTAAATTTCACTGTTATTGGTATAACGTTTTGTTTTTCTAAAGTGATTAGAAATGGAACAGCATACACAAAATGGCTTGATTTCCACTTACCTATTTGTATTTGTGTGCATCATGAGCAGGGATAGAAATCTCTTTCTATAGAAACTACTGGATTTTTCTAATTTCGTTGTTTGGAAAGAGAAACTGCACTGTATGCCAGAAAGCTCGTTAAACAAAGTAGCCAATAGCCTGACCAAATAATAGCCTGGCAGACTATTACCATGTACATTTCTTTAACTGTGGGTTGGCAGGGGTAATGCAATGCTATAAAGTTGTTTCTAACCACCCTACATGACTGATACGCTCTTCAAAATCTTGTGCAGTTTGCACAGTTGTTGTCCTGGTCTTCATTCGTTTTCTGCTTTTTTATTTTCTTCCTATTCCTGTTCTTCTTCTCTGGGTTGTTTCTTTTGCCAGTCGCATGTCAAGCTGTTCTGCTCAGCACTGCCCCTGTGATATGGTATTGTTCTTAGCCATCCATCACTTGAAAAGGCCAAATTATGCGCATGATTAACACAGGAGACGAACGTAACTGTCCGTCTGTCTGCGCATCAGCTATCTGCGTTGAGCATAAATGGGCATTTGGGAGTTTGATATCTCCAGCAGTGTGGGTGTAGTTGTAGCCTTTAAGGAAGAGTCTGATCTGAGCACCTTTTAAAGAGAAGACAATCAGCTGGCAGAAAATAGAATGTTATTAAAGTCTTTTCGCCAACAACCTTCCCTTCCAACTTTCAGCTTGAAGTTGGAGATTTTGATAGCTTCTTTTTTAGTTTTGTTTTAAATTTTATTAGTAATGTAGTTTATTCAACATTTTCCATGTCTTTGCTTTGATTCTTAAAGTGTGGAACTCTACTGACAGGATAGTGTATCATTATTTAATAATATAATGGTTCATTTGCTGTTTGATGAAGAAACAGATGGAACGGGCCCAGCGTTTCCCTCTAGCTGTTCAGCAGGGTTTAGATCTAGTGATGGTGAAAACCATAGTTTATTGTATTATAAGGGAAATGCTTTTAGTCATTGAACCACTCAAGCATACTTTGTGTCTTATCTATGGAAGCAATGTCATTATATAGGAGAGCACAGCCATGTTAGAAATGTTTTATCACTGGACAAAAGTCAGTATCAACAAATACGTATTGATTTGCAGAGACTGTTCACTCAAAAGGCACAATCAACCCAAGCAAAGCCAGAAAAAAACCTGTAGAGATGAACAGGGTGTAGGATCAAGAGTTAAGATTATATCCTTTGAATACATAAATACAATTTACACTTTTTCCTTTTTGTTGTTGTGAGCTGTTGCAGAAAACTTGGAATTTTAGACCGTCAGTGCAGGTGGCTCATACAAACAGGCTCAGTCTGTGACATCTTAATGCAAGTCAGAGATGAAAATGTGCCATCAGGCAACTTTAAGTCTGCTCAGTTTTTATGGGGCCAATCACAAAGGTTCTCTTTCACTCTGCAATTGAATATGGTAGACACAAGTTGTGTCATCTCATTTTGTGCAAATGCACTGTTCCTGGTTATTTGGAGAAAAAGAAAAGAGACAAATCTCTGTAGAAAACCAGATAGTATAAAGTCGTATTATAGGGATTTCGGGTGTATTAAATTTATTCATTCAGCAGACAACAAGTGAGAAAGTATAGTTAAGGCTTGAAACACATCCTATAATCTATCAGCCTCTCACAGTGGGAGGCTGGTCTCTCCAATGGCTGCCCAACTTGTAAAAGCAAAGCTTAAGTGAAGGGAAATGAAGAAATAATATAGTAGTGATCAGAGTAAATCTAGAAGTAAGAGTGATTATGTAAAAAAATATGGTGATGCGATATGACACTTTTTGAAAATTTAGCAATTTCAAAGTCCATCACTAATTAATGCCTCTGGAAAAATCTTTTTGTATTGTGATGATGAAGTCTAAGGCCCTGTCCACATGTTTGTAGGTAAGAAACTGAAGAGGACTGGTGAGTGAAAGCTAAGTGGTTTTATTTATAGATGACTTCAAATTGAATTTGCTAGTGGTGGAAAAGGAACACAAGTCAATGAATCGTTCCACAAGGTCAAGGTCTTGGTTGTTCCTGTTGGAAGCAGTTCTGTGTATGGTCCTGTAAAAATTCTTGCACTATGAAGCAGGGTTGGTGGCTGAAACATGCCGTTGCAGTAACTTCTCCTTGATTGACATGACATAACATGACACAACATGATGTAATTCCTTGGCTGATGTAACATGAAAACAACCAAAAGGCAAACAAAAAGTGTAAAAACTAGACTTCATGAAGTCAAAGAAGCCAAATGAGCCACGTGTGTTGGTAATGTGCAATCAGGTCACCGCCAGCCACCATGCCCACCAGACAAACACTAAAAATTTAAAAAAGGGAAAAATCAAATGACTAATGACAGACCCTGGCACACTTGCATGGGTATTTTGACAAATGGTGACAAATGCTGGGGTACTACAAACTCCTCCAGGGTGAAAAGCTTCTGACAATCCAGCTGTGCCATTCATGCCATTTATGTGTGGACAGGAGTTCAGTCAGACAACTCACGAGTTGATGAATAAAATCTTTAATAAACATAATTTGGCTGTTAGGCTTTGAATCCATTACTCCTTGTGCATGCATGATTATTAATTAATGAAATGTTACAGGGAATGCTGAACAATATTTTCTCTTTTAGCCAGAGCCTACAGGTGGATTCTGGAGTGGTGGAAGGACCAAAAATGAAAGCAGGAAATGAGCTGTGGTCATAGCCGCAGTAGCAACGGTGGTGGTGGCAAACAAACAGCTAATAAGAAAGTATGCAGCTTCAACAGACCACGCAGGCTATGGATGGCTATGTTTGATATATAGCATGGACATATGAGGATGCAGCACAGCAGCTCGAGTTGTCTGTCTGAACAAGATCACAAGCACCGCTTCATTTTTGGTGTGTGACATCATATTGTGCGCTGCCATATGTGCGGTTTTTGGTCACTGCATGCACTGTCAACTCTTGTTTACATGGCAATTTTTAGCTTTCTTTTCTTTAAATCCCGATGTAATATTGATGAAGAACTCCACTTTGCAGTGTGTCCACAGAAAAGCTGCATCCTTTCCTCGCTATGTAAGGTTTCAGATTTGCTGGAAGGTTTATTTATGTTTTATTTATTTTCTATCCTTCTGATTGACCAACATGGCTTTAGCAGCATGACTAGATAAACAGGTCTTGGTTTGGCCCCTGACAGCATTTCAATCATGTATTTAATTGATGTCAAACAGTATCTGGCTGTAATGGCTCAATGAATAGCCATTTCAACTTAAACCCTTTATCTGTGTTAAGAATAAAAAATAAGAACAATGAACAAATTAGTATTAGTTAAATTTTATATGCAACACACAATCAATCAGTAGTAAAATTACGTGGCCTCTGTTGTACAGTTCTTATCTGTGTTTCCATTCAGGTCATGAGTCCTGTTGCTGTATGAGGAAATGAGTTCTTATATAAACCAATTCCACTTGTTCCACCTGTGATGTGTAGATCAGCACAATCAACTGCCTTCATATAATAAGGGAAATTATTAATTTTGGAAGTGTATTTTGTGTTTGTAGGGATTTTTTAAAAAGATGTGTCACATAAACTTCTAACAAAAGAATGAGATGTATCATGTTTATATTTAATTGATTAAAAAGCATGATTTTTATGAACTGAAACAAGATAGGTAAAACAACCTCAGGGTTCTAGAGGTAAATATTAAGGAAAAAGTGGTAGAGTACAATGCTGCTGCACCTCATCTCACCCTCTTTCTGAAACATTTCTGTCTCTGAGGCTTCTTCCCTAAAGTCCAGGCTTTATTAATAGTCATTGCAGCTATGTGTGTTTTTTTTTGTTTTTTTTTCTCCTCCAGTTATTTGAGCTGTTGGAAACAACATGATACAATCAAGGCACTTAACTCCTGTCAATAAAATTAATGGAAGCTGTTTTCATCTTTCATCATTAGCTCTTTTGAATATATGATTGCTTATATCATGTATTTAAATAAGGATGAATCTGAGCATGCAGGCGCAGAGATAAACCTACTTTAAACATAATTTCAATAAATTTACATAACTTCTAATCTGAGGCGTAGTGCAGCATGAAGCAGCACGGCCTCCTCCATCTTTTAACAAACAACCCTGGGAACATCTGCAGGATTTTATTTATTTATTTATTTTTCTTTCATTTCATATTCTATTATGGCCACAAGCAAATTTAACATTTACCTTGGAGTCAGTAGAAAGGAGTTTTAAATGTCCTGTCAGGCTCTATGATCTATTTTTGAATAGTTTGCTCTGGAGGGTCCCTGACTGTGCAGTCCCCAAGCTGGCTAGTGACAGCACCAATAAAATGCCTTTTTATATGCTGGATCTTTAATGTGCTCATAACCTCCCGCCTTTGCCTCAGATCAGATTCTTTTGTCTTGGCCGTGACTGCTAACAGAGCAAACATAAAATTCTGACTTGATAAAAGCAAGATGGCAGAAGGTAATAAGAGGAGGATTTCATTAAATCAGATGCATTTTTCACCCAAATGGGGAAGGAAAACAGCAGCCCCAGCCTTAACACTAAGTGACATCAAAAGAAAGCTTTTTGTGGTTTAGTGGCTGATTTGTTGTGCACATTTCTCCTCCATTTCTAAACACTGGTGACACTTTGCACAGCTCTTAGAATGGTGATAAAATGCAAACAATTACAGTGCCTGTACTTCCCCTGAAGGCACACACATTAAACCAATTTCTGCAGTTTTCAAACACAAACTTACAGCTCAGTGGAAGATTGATGACTTATGAGATGGCTGCATGGGCATATTTGTGGATTGTTTGCATTTTGAAAAGAGGAGAGTTTGAGAGGAGAGAGTGAAAAGTGTGTGTGCACATGTATTAACGTCTAACTTGTGTCTGTGCTGTAGCAGAGCAGAGTGACAATTGAAGGGGAGGAAAAAGACAGCATGATTGAGTGGGACATTTTGTCGGCCACAGACGGGAGAGGGTACATGGATTAGCAGTGTGTGTTTGTGTGTGTGCATGTCATCAGGTTTTACCCAAGTCTTGAGTCACCCTGGATCTATTCTTTACTTCTTTATTGGCATTCTAAAGCAGCCACCTCTGTACTAACTCGAATAGTGTTGTGGTTGTTGATGGGGCTGCCAGCACCCATGTTCCTTGCTGATGTGTGAGAAAATACACACGTGTGTGTGTGTTTTCTGTCTGCATGTATGTGTGATGCCAAAAGAAAGTAAATGTTCTGGATTAAAAGCACATCATGTAAGACAGCTTGCATATTTGTGTCAGTTTGGACCTTGTTTCCACTTTCCTTTTACTTTTTAAACACTCTGCCAGTGTTAATGTAAGCTAACATTATTTTCTATTTTCTGTTCCTACAGTGTGCACCCTCCATGTAGTGAGTCAGTTATTACAAACTTGTATCTGTAAATCAAAAGGTCAATAGCTGGCTTCATGGCTTCCCTTGTCAACATGTCAACAAGAGTGTTTACACAAAACTTCAATCTCCGTGTTGTGTGTGACTGAGACCTCTATTTCTGTAAGTGCACATATTTTCCACAAATTTCATTCCTCAGATTGTTTATTTGATTTTTTTGCTTCTTTCAACACTTTTTTTTTACTGAGAAAAATCCAGGAAAACAATATCCACAAATTTGTCAGCTTACATTTTCCACAAAGCTAAATAAAAGCTCTGAGTTGTAAAAAGGATATTTCATCCAAGTTCTCGAGAGTGAGTCAAAGCATGGTGGTTGTTTGTCTCTGCGTTGGACCTGTGATGGACTGGCAACCTGTCCAGGGTGCACCCTCCCTCTCGCCTGGTAGGTGCTGGGATATGCTCCGGCCCCCTACAACCCTGTACTGGATAAGTACTGGATGGATGGATGGATGGATGGATGGATGGATGGATGGATGGATGGATGGATGGATGGATGGATGGATGGATGGCAGGCATGTAATCCATCCATCTATCCGTTCATTCTTCATGTTGTTTTCATATCCTTTATAAACTTAACAAAAAGATTATTATACTGTAGCTCTGAATTTGATACATCCCAGTCACTGTAACCACAGAAGGTTATTTCTAAAAATGAGAGTCCCCCTGGGCTTAAGCATCATAAACTGGGATTTTAATTTGATTGGTTCTGTACAGTTATACCACAGTAATTGTGTCTGGAATTATTGACAGTTACTTTAATTCCTTTGTATTTCAGTCATTTTTCTTTGGAGTCTGAAGATAACATCCTTTACATTGTTTATAAACTCCCTGCACTGAACACAACAAATCTGAACTAATTTTAAGGGATAGTTACTGATAATAAAGAAAATTCAACCCAATTCATAAAAGTAAGATTTTACAAATCAGTACGGTATTAGTTCCTGATAACACAGATGGTTCAGAACTCATAAGTCCTTACAACAAATAGGACACACTGATCGTGTTTGATGCTTTTGTAATGGTGGCTTTCAAAGACAAATGGGCAGGGCATGAACCAATCAGTGATGTAATGGTATTTCTCAGGGACAAAGCCGATTTTTCTTCTAAACGTTGCCACTTAGTCACCAGAATCAAAGGGATTATAGTATGAAAGGGATTAACGGCCTTTGTGACAAATTAAACAACAAGCATGAATGTTGACAACAATGTTTCGTATGTTTGCACACATACATGCACAGCCTTGAGGGGGCTGCTGTTGGTGGTGATGTGGGCGTGGGGGATTTCTCTCACATATGGTCCTAAAATCATCCCAGTCCTGCTCCGGTTTTTAATTAATCTAAGATAGTAACTGTCCACATTAACGACATATAGATTTAGAAAAAAAGCTTTCTGTAGTATGAAGGACAATTGTCAATCAAATGTTAAGAATTATCATGCACTTACACACACACACACACACACACACACACACACAGTTTCTTATTGTTACAATATTATTGCAATAATAATGCGATGAAGGCATAATTCCTTACATAATAACAAAAATAAATACTAATACGGGGATGCATTTGAGATATGGTTTGAATGATAGGGGAGCTAAAGGGATGTCTAAAAACAGTCCACTTTCAGGTTATATTTTATTTCTCACTTCTTTTCAGTTTATATTTTTACTTTACTTTATTAATGCTAATCTTGTCCTGAATGAGAAGAACAGCATTCATTTGTTCGTGTTGTGTGTTTATACATTTAATACATTGAATTTTATGAGGTGATGTTTGCTGTGTTTGCTATGTGCCATATAGTCGTGCATTTGGATGTGACTTGGAAAATAAGGTTCCTCGAAAATCCGCTCTGTAATTTGTACCCCGATCTCTGGTAAATCCCACTGCTTGAATATTGGTTCACTTGAATTTAAAAGCTGTTGTACAAATACAACTCAGTCAATCTAAGTTTGAAAATGTATTTTGATTCATTATTTTCTCCTAAATATGCAATTAAAGCATCAGTGGGTCACTGAAAGAAACCCAGATTGAAAGTTAACCTCCCGTGTTAAGTTGTTTATAGTGGACTTTGTAGTGGAAATGGGTCATTATAGATCTGGAGGCATTTCTATTCCTAAAACAATTCCACTGTTTTTATTTTTTTTTTAAATATGCATAGATCTCAAACTATACACTAAAAAAATACTACTATACACAAACATTTGACTAGTAAACCTTCGTATATTAAAAGAATGTTTTACACTAAGACAAGGACAGAGTCAAATCTCTTTGTTGGGATTCTGTGGCAAATGTGTTTGAACACATTACAGGGCTGAACAAGAGAGCTTGGAGCCATTTACTGTATGTGATGAAATCCAACCATACAAGTGTTCATGGCCTTGTTTTCTCATCTAAATCTCTTTCTCTCTCCATCCCTGGGCATCTGTTTGCATCCCATCTTCACATGTCTTGCTCCACATCTTTTATGTTCTTTGGTTACAAAGTGTGCACAGTGTGAAATGAGGGTGTTTGGCTCCTCCAGCAATATGTTTCCCTCACAAAGAAGGAAAAAGAAAAACAAACAGAAAATAAATAAAAATACAAACACTTGCAAAGCAGTGTGTGTACATGTGTTATAAAAATCCTGAGCATGCATACGTGCAATAATATGTACTACATTGTTAAGGATGTTAAGAGCCTCGACCAATCAGGACAGAAACTGAAGACAAAATGGGAAAACAGCTGCAGAGCCCCAAAACATCTCACACCAGGATCCATTTAACTAAAACAAGACAAAACTTATTAATGCTAATCATTTTTGAGACTCAGAGTTGAGTGGCATCCCACGACCTGAGAGCAGTAACACTTCGACCATTGAAACAGAACAATGACAAAAAAAAACCTGTTTTTCAAATTAAATTTTTGATTAGCATCTGAAACATCCAAAACATGGTGATATTTAAGATTCAACCAATTCTCTGTCTACACTACCAGATGTAGTGTCGTAGTTAAGTGTGTCCAAATTTTTGACTGGTGTTTAACATTTTATAAATAATTTCTTTTTTTGAAATAGCTGTGGTCAAATTGAAAACTTGAAGAAGAAAAATTGAAAATATGACCACATTACAACCACATTAAAATGATCAGTTGACTTGGTTCCAGGTATGTTACAGCACACGGATGAACCAGAGTGACAGTGTCGCAGCATTTTATTGTTGCATATTTCAGTTACATTAGCTGTGAGCCATTACTCCCAGAATTGTGCAAAAACCGGAATATCACAATAAAAACTGGTAATGGAAAACCCTAAGTTTCCCGTTATTAGAAATTGTAACCTTTTATCCAAATTAATGTAGTGTGCTTTAATGATACTGAATTGATTGACTCTAAAATATGACCTTTTGGATGTTTCAAATGTTGTTAAAACAATAAAAAAAAAAGAAATCTAATTTAAATTAGAAGACAAAACCTAAATATCACAGTAAAAATTGGTAATGAAAACACCAAAATTTCAAAAAACATCTTTGATATTGCTGAAATATTGATGGTTTTTCAGATGTGTCGATATAAAAGTATATATCAGAAGTGTAATGGTGACGTGATGTAGGGGGTCACGTGACCAGGTCATTTCAAGTAAAGATGGCGCAGTATGAGAAGACGCAGGAGGAGACAGAAATCTGTTTACAAATAATTAAAGAAAAAAATACAATTGTCATCACTGATAGCAAACAATAGCAAAATGCAGAGTTTTACAAGGATGTGAAATCTTCATCTTCCTCAAAGTGGAATCTCGCGGGACGGGATTTTATGAGTATTATGGCTTATGAGCTAAACACCAAGGTAAATGTACTTTATCAAGATTTCTTTTTTGAATATCGCTTTTATTTTGTGAAAATAAAAAAAAAATAAATAAATTTGTGTGCTTTCAAATAACTTTATCTGGATCAGTTTGCATTTCAATCTTCTTTTACTTTTTCTTCAGTCACAGTTTTACACATCACTTTCTTACCATTTGTAATGACAAATATTTGATGGTTCAAGTTAGAAAAACATCATGTCTCAGACAGATCCTAACAAGTCACATCTAAAAGGTCCTTAATTTGGATAGCTGCCACAAATTCCCTCTCCTTTTTTATGTTTTTTTCCATTTATCAAGTCTTTATCTTAACTCATTTACACAAAAGGTCTCTTTTTTAAGAGCAAGCTGTCCACAGATAAATACATGTGGTTACAAACATACAATACAGTACAAATATATAGTATTCTTATAAATAAGGTAATTTAAACGTTACTAAAACAAGAACAAGACCTTGCTAAGCATATGAGCACAAATTACCCGCACCATTGAAGCCATTTGCTGGATGAATAAAAAGTAAAAAAGATTTTGCTTTGCCGCACCAAGACAAAGCTTTCTGCCATGTGATTATTATTTCATGTTGTGAAATTCTTTCTGAATCAGTTTAACACTTGAGTGAAATTGAATCACATCCTGTCATATTAACGAATACTTAATTAAACTAAGTTGTTTCAGTTCTTTTATCACTGGCTATCTTACAAAATTGGTAATAACAAAACAAAAAAAAACAATAAAAAATAACAAAAAAAGGGATTTTTTAATTAAATTAGGTCAGTTAGCAGAGGGCAAGGCAGGTTTTTTTTTTTTTTTTTTTTCTGCCGCATGGGGACTGTTTCTTGAGGGCCACTGTCCTGCAGGTTTTAGATGTTTTCCTGTTTTAACACACCTTATTCATATTAAATACATTATACTGAAATAAATTAAACAAGTTGTTAGATCCATTTCATTTGAATTAGGTATGATGGAGAAGGGATGGGAAACATCTAAAACCTGCAGAACGATGGCCCTCCAGGACCGGGATTGCGTTCATGATATTATGTGCAAGACGACTTCAAGTGCTTTACATAAAACATTAAAAGCAAGGTGCAAAAGAAACATTACAAAGTGCATTTATTATTGAACAATTAAAACAAACAAAAGAATAAAATAAACTAATTAAAAACAGAACAAGTTAAATAGAAACACACAGTGTACATATAGTGGGTTACATCTCATACAAACATCAATGGGAATTACATCATCATCACCATCAATGTGTGTATTAAGGGGAAATGTTTTTATCCCAAGAGAATGCATCATATCAGTGGTGTCTCATTTCCTTTAAATGTTAAAGAAAATTATGCATTTGAGTCAGGAAGCATTAAACTATATCCTCCCCCCCAAGTCGTTTGCTGCCATCATTAATGCGTTGACTTATTGTTGTTAAGTACACATGCGCTTATCTTCCAAAGGAGCAAAAAGTCTGTTGGGCAGAAAAGTCTTAGCTCCGGGTATCTCTTTCAGATCAGAGACATTAAGCAGCCAAGTCTTTGTTATTGTTTAGACACAAAAAAGAGAAGAAAAAAAAAGAACTTCAGCTGAATTTTTACACAGTACTTTGTCTGAATATGCTTGTTACTTCCTGGACTGCACACATGCTGCCTTTGCTTGCTCACATACAGCATGATGAGTGATTGATTACAGCTGTAATCAGTAGATGAGATGCAGCTGCTTCTAAGTACTCGAATATTAAAAGAGCAATGGGGTATTTCGTTCTGATGCGTTCTCCATCCGACTCTCCTAACCTGTTCTCTCTTTTCTTCTCTCATCCCTACAGTTGTCTCACCATCTGTAACCTCCTTCTTGATAAGATTCATCCTTTTCAGAAGCAAGGTGATTCTCTTATATAGACGTTTTCTGCAGGTTCATGCTCAGCACAACACATCGCCTCGCTATTCCGGCTGTCTTTTCTGCCTCATTTCAGTGTGTTATCTCATCTTGTCTTACTGTCAAAATCTTTGCTACATAAATAAATGCTGATTTTTGCTTTCTTTAAAAAAGAAATTGAATTATTAATTATTAATTAATGAGTTGAGTGGCTGGCATAGGCTTAATTAACAGGTCATATGATGAGTTGGATGCCATTTTGCCTGCAATACCCAAGAGTTTACTGACACCAAAATGCCAGCTCACAAACATATAAGATGTTAAAATTCAATTTCCAGTAAGTGTTGGCATTTTATTTAAATAGCACAATAACACACAGACAGAATAACACCTGCAAAAAAGGCTATCAGGCTATCAAACAACCTATGTCACCTGTTATTTTTCTCATAGGCATGGCAAGGAGGTGCCCCGTCTCCCACTCCTATGTGTTTGTCAGCTGTTATCGTCCGTAGGTACACTGAAAAAATCCATAATTGGAAGCAAAAGAGCAAGTGTTGGCAGAAATATGCTCCAAGGCTTTTCTCTTAAATGGTTAGAGTGTAAATCTTAGAATAAAGATTTACAGTCATTCCACATCAGCTGTAAAGCCTATGCAGAGCTACTCGGAAGTCCAACAGCAATGATGGCAAAAGCACTTAGGATGGTGGCTCCAGACGATACTCATACAAAACCATCAACTTTTCTTAAGAAGACACTCAGCTTATATATGATCCTTTAAGTTACGGTGGTGCGGTCAGCCTTATTATGCTGGTAGCCATTTAAAAGAGACATAATGGTTAATCACAGTTAAATGAAATATTACGCATTACTCTCCAGCTCCACCTCCTTGTTCTTATGTAGACTTCAGTCTAAAAAGAAGACAGCAAACCCAACAATCAGTGTTAAAACTGAAGGGTGTTGTTATGATGGGTGTATTCAATTCTGTTCTGTACCCAGTGCTCTGAAATGGGTGTGTTGTTTAAAGGTAAGTTTAAATTTTATTTGGATATTTGTTCAGGTGAAAAAACTAATTTAGTCAGTTTAGAAAAATCCTATTTTAGTTTGTACGTAAACTTTTTGTACAATGCAAATTAAACTGAGATGTTGATGGTAGATTTGTTCTCGTTCTCTGTACCGCTTATTCCATGATGGGTCGCGGGTGAAATGGAGCTTCTCCCAGCATTAACAGGTGAGCGGCAGGGTACACCCTGGACAGGTCACCAGTCCATCGCAGGGCCAACACAAAGGGGCCAAACAACCATTCACACACACACTCACTCCTGGGGTGAATTTAGAGTCATCAATTAACCTAACATGCATGTCTCTGGACGGTGGGAGGAAGCCGGCGTACCCGGATAGAACATGCAAACTCCACAAAAAAAGGCCACTGCCCTCAAGGTTCAAACCTCCCCCCAGCCGAGATTCGAACCAGCAACCTTCTTGCTGTGAGGCTGCGGTGCTAACCGTGCTAACCAATCTACCGTGCTAGATTAATCTTATTTTACCTGAAATAGGGAAAATATACATGAAAATAGCGGACATAATTTTTTATTTTTTTTTATCCAAATAAGTATGTGTGAGACATTATTTTTTATTTATTACAGCATGGAGAGAAATTCCACAGGTTTTCCACATTTGATGACACGTTGGACCTCTTTTGAAGTCAAATGTGGGAATGTTATCATGTTACTCAAAATGATCTTTGTAGCCTTGCTGTGTTTTACATTGAGAATTTTAATTGAACTGATCTGCTAAATAAAAATGAACTGTGAGATAGAAAGTTGGATGGTTTGGGTGTAATCTGAATCTCTAACATAACATGAAATTTTCCTCATATGTTTTTCTTGTGGCTCTTGTGTGCAGTTGCCAAGGCAACAAAAGTAGAGGTAAGGCACTCAGCACTTATGGAGCATGTTTCTAGGAATTACATTAAGTCAACAAGAAACCTCCCAGGGTCTTATCTGATCTCTGTGTGTTTGTCCTTAGAGTTAAAGGTACAGTATACGATTTCCTCTAGATTCCCTCAAAATACACTTTTTATCAGAAGGGTTTACATCAAATT
>JBAFSZ010000018.1:27579858-27590388 GCA_036919955.1 Melanotaenia pygmaea
TTTATATAAACCATAAATTAATGATTTATTTGTGAAAAGGAAGGATTTAAAAGCATGATACGTTACCTTTAATGTTCTAATATGATGCAGACTCCATTTAACATTGTGATAAGAACACATCGGATTAGATTTACTGCAGATTTTGTAGAACATCTGTGGTTTAAGTGCTACAGATTTGCATCACAACAGGGTTTCTCAATACACGTAATAATCTTTTCCCAAGTCTTTAGAAAACTCTCCTTCCACATTTTGTTTACCCTGAAACACTGTCCAATAAGGTCAAGGGAAAAAGCTTATGATTAGATCTTCTTACTATTTAACCTTACCTGCACAGTAACGGACAAACAAACTGGTGGCAGATGGAGCATAGTGAAGAGTTGAGAAAAAAAGTAATACATTCATAGATAAGCTGCTACCACCACGCAAAACACTGTTTACTGAAGTTTTAGTCATGAAAATTATTCATGTTTTTCTTCTCGAAGGATTTCATGAAATGGCTTTTTTGTTATTTGATGCTAAAATATCGTAACAGGTGTGATCATCAAATGCAGGTAAATAAGGAAAATTCCTTTTTCTAGTTTTCTTAAAGTGGTTCTGACAAAAGTGGCTGCAAGGTTCTGTACAGCTAAATGACGCAATGAAGTTTTACAGTGTTCCTCAAAATACACCCACACGCAACATCTACATTATATGAGAAAATTTCCTTTTAACTGGATGGGGGTGGGAGTCCCGGCCCCACCCCCTCTGTGTGAGATGCTAAAGTCCTGCTGGTATGAAAGACAAAAAAAAAAAAAAAAGGAGACACCTGGCTTTGCGTTAATTGACCGTACATTTTTTATAGCGAACACAGATCTATACTGTTGGATGCTCAGAGGACCAGACACTGACACACAGCATGTAACTCAGCTATTTATTTACTAATTTTTCTTCATATGACAAAAGTCCTCCTCAAGCCACTACCTGCGGCAAAGTTACACACTGCTGTTATTTAGATTGTCTGTTGAGCCATTATGGTATAAAACATATGGCAGCAAAGGCCATTAACAACAAGTACATGGTTTGATTACAGGCGGGCCAGATGTTTACTGCGAGTCATCGCTTTTCCCTCCACATTAATTGCCTGACTCTTCTACAACTAGACACAAATGTCCCTTAGTATTAAATGTTTGACATTTTTCCAATGATATCTTCAATGTTTAATAAGAAAACATGTTTTCATATAAGTATGAGGTTTTGTTATTTTCTTCTAGTTTGGATTTCTTTCCACATTTAATTTATTTTCTAATTAAAATATTAAATTTTTGTGTATACTATTGACTTTTGCTTTGGAGACCTTTATTCAAGACCCGGTTTTATGTACCCACTCCCTCGCACCTGCAATGTATGTATTATCCATCACATCCCTGACTGTATAATACCAGCTTTCCTTCTGTTTAGTGCCACGTCTTCATACTTATTTTCATGACTGAGAGCATGTATGACAGGAACAAGGCCAACATACGGTAGCTAGTACATGCTACATGCAGGACACCAGCAAGTCACCATCACCAGCACTGTTCAGTAAGGAACTAGACAAGTCACAATAACCATGCGACTGATTTACAACTCTAAATAACCATGGCAGTGATGTTTGTCTAGCAGTGGACACTCATCAGCATTTTGATCAGATACACTACTGCATGGTTGTTGGTTGTTGGTCTGAGGATTTACTGTTTTTTCACACACAACCATCTCTACGGTTAACAGAGAATGGTCTGAAGAAGAGCAAATATCCAGTGAGCAGCAGTTGTCTGGAACTGGATTGTCTTGTTGATGTCAGAGGTCAGAGGAGAATAACAGACTGGTTGGAGATGATAGAAAATTACAGGAAGTTGTGGTTCCAACCAAGGTATGCAGAATAGCATCTCTGAACACACAACATGTCCAACCTTGAAGCAGATCCTTGAAGCAGCATGAGACCACACCTGGTGCTATGAATAGGAAACTAAGGCTACAATTCACACAGACTCATCAACACTGGACAACAGAAGATGGAAAAACGTGCTGATGAGTCTTCATTTCAGCTCCACATACAGATGGTAGAATTTGTAGGAAACATCATGAAAACATGGATCCATCCTGCCTTGTATCAACACTTTAGGCTGGTGGTGATATAATAAATTGAGGGTTATTCTCTTCCTTTAGTACCACCGTGTCCTGGTTTAACCACCACAGCCTACCTGAATATTGTTACCAACCATGTCCACCCCTTTATGACCACAGTGTAGCATTGTCTGATGCTACTTTCAGCAGGATCATGCACCATATCACAAAGCTCAGATCATTTCCAAACCCTGCTTTATTGGACAATGAGTTTACTGTACTCCACTGGCCTCCAGTCAGCAGATCATGAATATCTGGCCATCAAATCTGCAGCATGAAGCTTTTTTCTAGCCTAACATGTGTCCTCACAACCTGTAGAAAAAGAGAACATTTTAAAAGAAGAATAAAATAATTATTACTTCAGACGCTCTGCTTTGTGTTTTGGATGTCCTTTCTTTTTTTTACCCGGTACTATGCACCACTGCACTGCCTGTAGTTTTGATAAGTAAGTGTTTATTTCATTGGCCTTCCTGCACCTTGAACCCTGTCAGCATTTGGACTCCCTTTGTCACAATGACACAGAATCCTCAACTTCATCCAAAATAAATAAATAAATTAATAAAATCACGTAATCATGTAAATGACTAAAAGCACATTTTAAATTATATAACTTATTTTGAATAATCTGTTTGTGAAAAAGTCTGATTCAATTCAAATTTAAGGTACTTTACAGAATTAAAATGACATATTAAGGTCAGGTCATGACCTTTGATTTATAGAAGTGAAGCTTAAGATGCCAAACTGAACCAAAAGCAGACCATTTTGCTCATTTTTCATTTTTTCATCAAACATTTAATTGAAAAAATTCTCCTGCAGCTGTTCAGTGGCACCAGCCAACCAACAGAGCGAGAGACGCTCATTACACGATCACAATTACATCATTCTATTGTACATTATGTCTTACCTTCAAAGCTTAGGAAGATAAACATTTCCCATAAAAAAATTGAAGAAAAGCGAGAAAACTAGTCGTTTGCATTGCAACAAAGAGCATTTATATATTTATATGTATCCTCAGGAACGTGTTCCATGTGAGATGCAGCTGCTGCGAAGGTCTGGTGTGTTTGCTAGGTTGCATTCGATGTGAGCCCATCTGGGGAATTAGATCATTTCAGGCTCCTTTAAAACATTGAATTGTGAATTTGATCCCTGTTATCGGCCACAGAGCTGTGGAAGTGTCCACGCCTTCTTGCCATTTTGTCGGCTTGTCAGTGGTCTTGTTAATAACGACCAGTTTTATTAAAAAAAGGCTTTTTTTTTTTTTTTTCCCTGCGTGTCTTGTCTTGGTTTAGTTCCTGCTCCTGTGATTGTCTTCACCTATGTGAGCCCTTGTCTGATCTCATAACCCAGCCTTCCCCTTATTAGTGGCTGTGCTCCTTTTCCCTACCGCAGGCATACAAGCGAGCTATAATTGAAGAGCAGCGAGGGAGGTGCATTACTCTTCAGTGGAGAGGAACAGGGAGGAAGGATAACATGGGAAGAACAGACATGTTGCAGCACTTTGAAGTTAATTAGTAGGCAAGATAGGGAAAAAATGCATATCCACATTCACCTTCTGGTTAATGCACAGCCTGACAGGCAATCTATTCTGCTGATCCAATGACTGTTTTAATTCATTTAAGCCTGATTCATCATATGGCATCAAGACAAACCTGTTGACTTTGCTACTGGTGGTACCTGGAGCATTCAGATTACACATCATTTAAATGTTGTCTAGACTCAACACACTGTTTGTGTGCTTTGTTGAGGTAATACTGTTGCTGATTTTCTCACAACCTTCCAGTTTGTCTCTTCATTTTTGCTATGTAGTCTTCAGAGTCATGCCTTCTTCCCCTTTGGGTGACCTCTTTGGATTTATCTGATTTTCTCTCTGAAGTAAACGCTGGCTGACATTTTATTGCAGTTTGTTGTCCCAGGAAGTTAAAGTCACACTTTTACGTATGTCTTTCTACCTGATCTCCTCTTTATAGCATGTTATGTTTTTTCAATTTTTTGGTCAGACATTAGCAAATCTGACTTTAGTGCACTTTGACTTAGAGGTAAATCTGGATGCCTACAACCCATCATGTACTAAAAGATTCTCAAGGACAAACAAAAATTAGAGCTTCTGCCTGCCTCTGCAGACAAAACTGGTGACATCTGTAACAACACAGTTACTTTGATATCGCCTAGCAACAGGGATGAATTAGCTACAGCCCTAATCTTAACCTAAAAAAACAAAGTAAAAAAAAAAAAAAAAAAAAAAAAAACAATCCAAGGACTAGACCACCAAAATGGGAACTCTTAAACTATTCAAGTCCCCAGCATCACACATTGCACATTTTCTTTTTTAAAGAAAAACCTGTTTCTGCAATGGGCAAACAACTGACAGATCTTCAAAATGTTTTTGCAGGACAGCAACATTTGCAAGATAAATGCAACAGGATAGCTTTTTTTTTCTTCTTCTTTGTTTAATGAGGAAACACACATACACACACACACAAAATAACCACTACCCCCGAATAACTTGCTACAGGAATAGCCTAACAATCTCTGGATGCTTAATGCTGTCAGTAGTTGCTAAGTATCCACCCTTTAGCAATAAAAAATCTTTATCTATACGCAAGAACATTTGCATGTCTCATCTCCTGTTATTTATCTTTATTCTAACCTGTCCACTTTTATTTATTTACCTGTCAAAATTCACTATAAGTTTAGAGCTCTGGAAATTTAGCAGCTTTAAGCAACAGCACTGTTTGTAACCTAAACAGCCATCTTGGAAGACTTTGATTTATGAAGAGGTCATTTGACTGTGTTTGCATTGAAAAATTACCCAGAATTCTTCAGTCTGCAGACAATGAGAACTATGCAGATGAAAAGTATGTAAAATTAAATATCTTTATACACATTTCTTCATCAAGCTTGGCCACATGAGCAGGATGTGTTATAAACATTCATCTTGTTTGCTAACAGGATCTCATTTACAGCCTTTCATATGAAGATGATAAAAATGGCTGCAATAATTAAGTCCGAACAGCAAATTAGATCCTCTGTACTCCATAACTTGGAAGTGATGGAAGATAAAGACAATGTCAGTGATAGTCAGCGGTCAGCTGGCATTACCTCAGGGGCACAACCATGTTGGTGCCTCTTCCACAGCCCACCTACTTACACAATTACTCTTGAAGAAAGATTATGTACAGTGTGTGATTCACATTATCATCACAGGAAGCAGCTATCACATTACAGCCCATCCCTGATGCTTCCTGGTATCATTTACTCTGCACTTCATTCATTCCCTCTTTTTAAACATTAGGTTTGTGTTATACACTTAAAGCGATTCTCTGACATAAAATTTGATTCAGTCATTACAAAATGTTGTTGAAATTTTTCATGAAGGCCTCTAATTAATTTTTTTTTTTTTTTAAGAACAAATTATTTCAGATATCCTAAAAGCTCAAGACTTACTTCAGTGGTAACCTCAGATATCAGTGAGTTATTGATGTTGAATAGATTATGTAAAAATATATCTTCTTTGTTTTTTCTAAAGCATCTTTTTTTTATCCCCACACCTCAACACGATCCATTCACATGGTGTCATGCTCGCACAAATGTGTAGGTGGACGTGTGTGTGTCGCTATTTTAGGAGCTTGTGATTTTTCGAACTTGTTATCACCTCAGAGCTCCGATCGAAACATCACCACACATGGGTGCCATAGCAACTCTATTCATGTCTAAAGATGTGAATCTTCAAAATAATGAGGAAAAATAAATAAATAGACGAAAGCAGATCCTTGTGTTGATATGAATATATACTGTATATAAAAAAAACAAAGGAGTATCCCGTCCTTAATTTCAAATTTTGGAAAACATCACAAAGGAAACTTTTTCTGTTAGAAAATTGCAACAAAACAACAAAAGCCCAAAACATATTCTCCATTTTTACGAAAAAAAAAGATGATTATTTGTTCTATTTTTCAGACAAATCTTTGGTGTGTTTATTTTTTCTTTTTCTTTTTTTTAAAGTCTGGATCAAATAGTTGGCGTTGCATCAAAAGTCAGGCCAGACGCTTCTTTGTTAAAACTACATCATTAGGCAAAAGAAGAAACAAGGCTTTCATCCTTCTAGCCATCTTTTTAACGTTGTCTTCTGCTTTTAAAAGCCTGAAAAGTATCAGAACAGGACATCCAGGCTACGCCCACAGGCTGTTTGTGCACTTACTTAATTCCTAAATCATTAATATGCTCTTTTTTCGCTCTCTACAACACAGAGGACCAATAAACTTTGTGTTTAAAATTGTTAAAATAGTGTTTTTCTTTTACTCATTTTATCTGATGTGACAGTTTTCTTTGTGTTTGAAAGTAATTCATTTAGAACTGGTTAAGCTAGCATACTGATTTTTCTCCCATTACCTGGATTCAAAAGAAGACAGATGTGCTATCTCATGGTTTGACCAGGCACTAAACTACCAGACAGGCTAGCTGGAGAAGTTTGGCCATGTGTGTACTCACACAGCCTTTACATCAAACTCACAAATCGGTGTTCAATCACAAAAACCTAATCTATTGATGCACTCGATATGAACTTTCCTCATGTCTGTAGTATTTTCCATGACGGGCATTACCACTGATTTTCTTTCCGATCTAATACCAAATAATATTCAGGCTAGAGTCAATAATAGTGGTCTGTTACACGCTGTAGAAAACAGTCTACACCAAGGGGAAAGGAAGTGATAGCTTGTATACTTTTGCTCTTTACTCTGAGTCAAACTTAAATCACCGGAAAAATGCAAAGTGAAAGAAATAAATTCCACAGTAAATATTTAATTAACCATCAGTCAGCATCTGCCAAACAAACGAGAATCAATGATGTTATTCCATGAAATATTTTTCAGTTTTGTGTTTTTTAAAAGCCCACAGTGGCAGTTTTACTCCAAGTGCTGAATATTTTGATAACATCCGGTCTGTGTAATCGACTTTACATGATCTACTCTGCAGGGAAACATACCAGGCTAATATATTTCTGTTGAACTGGTGTGAAGTGATTTCAGGGGCACTTATTGTTGCATTTACTTATTTAATTGCTTATTTAATAACCATATTTATTACAGTACATGTGAATAAAATTAGATGGATTAGTTTTAATAACGTTTGAGCAACACAAAAACTTGTGTCATTAGACAGACGAAAACTTTCCCAAACTTCAGCAGCAGTGCCACGTCATCAGCAGCTCCACGTTTTCTCCCTCTGTACCTGGATAGTGACAGTGATAGTACAAGCATACATCACACAGTGCACCATTGTTGTTTGAAGAGCTGAAATAGCTCCACAAGTGACTGCAACATGCCAATGCCTTATTTCATATATGACTATGGCATGCAGAAGAAAGAGTAGTTCCTACCTACCAGGTATCATTTAGATGAGATTCTGACAGTGCAGGTACTTTCCACTGTGTTCCTATGGATGATTAACTATATAATCACTCCAGATTACTATAATATTAATATTTTAATCTGAAAATCAATTTTAGAATATGAATAGCTGATAGCTGAGTTATTGATATTTAAATATTGCTCTGCACAGCATTACTATGAAGTAAAGTTTTCATGCCACCAAGCTTTTTCTGAGATTTCTCCTGGCAGATTTGTGCTGCTTGTCAGGCAGTGAGAATGAGAAAGGTCAGCTGGGTTGGAGTGTATTATCACTCATTTGCAAAGTCCTCTTCTCCCCTCTCACCCTCCACACATCCATTCATGGACTGGACAAACCTATGTGCCAGCATGTGGATTTTAAGAATAAATATTACAGTCTGTGTTGTCAATAACATCCTGTTGGCATTTTGAAAACTCAAGTCTAGCACATGACATCTAGTCCTCTTGTGTGCATGTGATATATTGAGTGTTGGATGTTAACCTCATTCTGTCTCTTTTTCTCTATGCAAACCGCAATCAGAAAAAAAAAATGGCCACAAGTGAAGCTGAGCTTTTCTGAGAGTTTGTGTTTTCATTTTTAGCCATTTCGTACTTCGGGTTGCTTCAGTTGCAACCAGACTTTCAGTTTGATAAAATTCCAGCTAGGATCTGTAGAACTGTGAAGTAAAGACTTGCTGTTTGTGATACTAAGAAATAGATAAATAGTGTCTTATTTGTAAAACATTGCGTAAAATCTATACCAAAAAGTGTACTTACATTCAAAAACTGAAAATGATATACGGCAAAAAGATCCAGACTTATAAAAGCATGCACACGCACACTTGCAAGCAATTCCCCCTTTATAAATCACAGCTGCACCTCACCATTTGCATTACCTTTATTTGTTAATAACCAGGTGAGTCAGTTGAGATCCTGTTCAAATTTACAATCACGATCTGGCCAAAAGGCAGCAAAAAGAGGAGACACGGAAACAATGACATGCAAGGTTCCGCCTCATGTTCTGCCCTCTACACACACACATTCAATCATTAATGGTTAATGCAACGAAACTTGTGTATGGTAATATGTATTTAAATGAGCCAGCTGATCAATGTTATTTCATGGTTAACGATGGCAACCACGGAGAAAAGAGCAAAGAAACACAATTTCACAGACGCAGAGATCAATGTGTTGGTGAGGTGGAGAGTTGAAAAAAATATTGTTTGTTAGCCACACTAGAGGCGTGACGCAGGAAGTGATGTAAGTGGCAACACCTCGTTACTGCTGTTAGTTCAGTGAATGGGATACAGTAGGAACATGGCTGAGACAAAATATAACCGCTTCCAGGGGTGATTATGAGTTCCTATTGCCTTTCAAACCAGTCTGCCCATTCTCACCACTGACATTGACCTCCATTTTCTGTCAACTCTAGAGATGGTTATGCAGGAAAATCCCAGTAGATCATCCATTTCTAAAATACTCAGACCAACAACCATGCCCTGGTCAACATAAATTAAATCCCCCTGATGCTCTGTTTGAGCTGATAGAGTCGTCTTCATCATGCCGACATGACTAAATGCATTAAGTTGCTGTCATGTGATTGGCTTTTATATATATATATATATATATATATATAGATATAGATATAGATATAGATATAGATATAGATATATGGGAAATATTTATGTTTTATATTACTCAAAAAGAGAGTAATCACAGCAACTTTTAGTTTCTTTAACTTGAAACATCCATACACCATTTGAAGAAGTTTAAGTTATTTACAGTTAATCTTTTTTCATTAAAAAATTCTTAAAAAAAGAAAAAAAGAAAAAGGAAACTGAACTGGCTGCCGTTCTGTTGATGTATTGCAGATGTTTATTCATCATAGGTTGGTGGTTAGGTGGTTTTTATGCCCTTTTTTCCACATCCCATGACCAGGCCACACAAATGCACATTGCTTTTCATGAACTAAATGACAATATGTATTCCTTGATAAATGAAAAGTGCACTTCATCACAGTCATCTGTACAACTCTATCAAAGATATCCTTGCTTGTTTGCAAAGGTTAAGGATCAAAACATCTTTTGAATGACTCATACATGCATACAAACAAACAAACAAGCATGACATGAAAGAGAAATATGAAGACATAAAAATCATAACTCTTGCCTCAAGGCCATATGACTTCAACTTCCGCTTGCTTGTCTGTGTTTTGTTCTACATTTCTGTATTGAGTGCATAACTCTATGAAGGTGAAGGCTTATGGATTTCCATGTGTATGCACACACTGATTCCCCTCACACCACCTCAGGGCTTGATTGTGCATTGGTCACTGTTTGTGTTAGCTTAGTTTGGATTTGGGTTTCTTGTGATGTTTTGGACCATCCTTCTGTTTAGGGGGGGGGGGTTAAATGATCTAATTTGCTTGATAACCTTCTAAACACATCTGAGCAGCATTCATGATAAGAAATGTTCAAGTTCTTCAGATATGGTGAAGAGCTGCAATTCTTCCTATTTTCTCTAGCATATGCTACAGTACACCATGAAAGAAAAGAGATTATTCTGTTCCTTTATTCCTTGTGGCCACAAATGATTAAATAATGCTGGAGAGCAGCTCCAGTGACAGACTGATCCATCCTTGCTGTTTGAAGGAGAGATAGCGCAGGTTAATGAACACATGTAAACTGTCTTTAAATATTTAAAAATATTATTATACTGTACATACTCACCCTGTCAGACCATATACTGTAAATATTATTGCTTGTTACGTGCTTCGTTAGAAGCTAGAACTTTTTTCTTGCTCTTGAGGCCATAAGGAAAAAATTACATCAATTTGCTCTTGTGGACGTGAATGGGGACAGTACTTGGCACATCGGTCAAGCAGAACGTTCTTCTCATTGGACTCTGAGAAGTATTGTGCTATTTTGTCGGATATTTGAGGTGGGCGTTGTTTATCGCAGAAAAGAATAAAGTGGAAAGCTGTGGCTCATTTCCCCAGATG
>JBAFSZ010000018.1:27604848-27615174 GCA_036919955.1 Melanotaenia pygmaea
AAATTTAACACACACACACATATTTTAGTGCTGGACAACTAATAAAATTTTAATCGCGATTAATCGCATTGTTAAGCAGTTTGTGGGGGTCACATGGTACAGGTGAGGCAGTTGGTTTTCTGGTGTTAGTTTAGATTGAAGGGTCGTTGCTTCTATTTGTTGTTTCTTTGTCTCCCTATCTTTTTTCTTTTTTACTTCTCTTCAATTTTCTCCTTTTTTGTCTGTCCTCTCCGGTCAAGTCCAGCAAGATCCATAATTCAAAATCCATAAAAATAAAATTCAGATTATCAATAGGAGTCTTGTACCCATAAAGCTCCCCTTGGGAAAGCAAGTTTGTCCTGAACAACAGAGTAACCAGACCATCATTTTGCTGCTACCATGCTGAACTATATAAAAAAAAAAAAACATAACACAAGTGCATTTGCTCCTACATCCCACCACATAGTGATTGATAGTATCAATCAGAACTGAGCATTGTTTTGTCTTTCAGGAAGAAATTAAAATAAGAAAATATTATAATTCCTTCAAAATAATAATAATAAAAATTAATTAATAATTAAATGCAGACCCTATATACTGTATATAAGTGCAGCATTTGCATCATTCACTATATTTAAAAAGTCTTATAGGGGGCAGCTAATACACCTCCCTGGAGACAGTGTAATACAAAAATAAATAAGGAAAAATAAATAAAAGTAGCATGTCATAAGTCCTGAGCTCTGAAATGGACAATCGGGATAGTTATCATACCAATATTGCAGCCTGGAGGACTGCTTCCCTTGCTTTGAATCTCAGAAAACCGGCAAAGATGTGGCAGCCGTGACCATCATCCCGTTAGAGACCAACACAGTGAGCACGCTCTAGTTCGAATCCCGGATCCACGTGTAGGTCCAGTTCCAGCAAGTATACTGAGAACAAAACCACCTGGATCCTGTTTCTCTGCATTTTCAGGTATGCCTACCAAACGTATACTATTCCTCCTGCCTGCATCTTCAAAATTCCTGTTACCTTATCCTGGAGATTTTTCATATCTGATAAAGTGGAGTCCATGCTAGCCTTCCGGCTATTGTCTTCTAGATAGAGATCCTGGTTTCAGTCTCTGCCACTCGAGGTCCAAGTTATTCCACTGTGGTTTTCAGTGTTTTCACACTGCCCATGTCTGCTACCATACTTTAGAAAAGGATTTTGATGCTAGCAAGATCAGACATGGTGTCCTCAGGTGTGGCTGGTCTGCGGTCTTCACATCCATCTTGTTTTCTGTCACATTGCTTTTTTTATTGTTCCGATGATCACAAAAGATTCTGCTTCAAGTCTTGAGACACACTTGTTGAAAGCACTTTCTAAACTATTTGGATCGAAATTTAATCAGTGTGTAGCGTCTATATCTTGGGGTAGGGAGGCCTAGCAGAGTGGAACCAGAAGCTAAGCAGCCATGTTGGTGTTGCACCTCAGAGGAAGTCTCTCATACATTTTTCTAAGATCACCTGTTAATACTGTCAAAACAGTTTCATGCATCTGAATGGAACTGTTCTGAAAGATTCTCTAATATTTTTCAATCAGTATTATCTGAAATAGGAGAGGAAGAAAAACATATTTTTGAACCACTTATTTTTTCCAAAAACTCATTTTTGAATCATTTGTACTTTTATTGCAGCTGTTAGACTTGGAAGATGATGTGTCAAGACAAGTAAAATATTAACTATATTTAATTATTCATTTTAGGTTGTGATGTTTTGTGATTATATTTCTTTTATATAAGCTTATATTCCAATCTCACAATGGTCATAAACTTAAAACTCAGATTCTAGTAGGTTTTTATGTGAAATGTGGTTGGAAGTGAGAGGACTGACATGGAAACTGAACATGACATTACTTTGACAGTGTGGGGAAAGAAATGGAAAAAACGTTTATGAATAGCTCAAATTAATTTGTAAAAGCAGAGAGAGAGAATGAGAGAGAACAGAGTTTTATTACTGTATGTGGCTTTGACGTCATTTTCAGGGGAAAACATAAAATAATAGACATTTTAAAAAAATGGATGGAGAGAGGAATAAAACAAGTTTCAAGACAATGTTGAAAATGAACACAGGTTTAATGGAAACCTCTTTTGACTCTCAGTCAGCTATGTTATTAGGAGAAGTCACCCAGCTGGGTTTTGTGTACACTAAGGAGCCTCTTTGTTGGGTACAATTTGCTGATAGTAGGTTTTAAACCTGCCTTAACTCATCCTGAGATTTTGCTCCATATTTACATGACAGCATCACACAGTTGCTGCAGGTTTGTCAGCTGCATCCATGATGAGAATGTCCTGTTCCCAAGCTGCTCTGTTGGATTGAAATCTGGTGACTGTGGAAGCTGTTGGAGTCCAGTGAACTCATTGTCATGTTCAAGAAAGTAGTTGGACATGATTTGAGATTTGTGACATGTAGCATTATCCTGCTAAAAGTAGCCATCCGAAGATGCTACACCGTGGTCATAAAGGGATGACATGGTCAGCAAGTGTAGGCCAAGAAAAAATCCCCCACTACACCACCACCTGAACTGCTGATGCAAGGCAGGATGGATCCATTCTATTTCCACTAAATTCTGATCCTACCATCTGAATGTGGAGCTGAAACAGAGACTCATCAGACGAGGCAATGTTTTTCCATCTTCTATTGTCCAGTGTTGGTGAGTCTGTGTGAATTGTAGCCTCAGATTCCTGCTGACAGGAGGCACATGATGTGGTCTTCTGCTGCTGTAGCTCATCTGCTTCAAGGTTGGATGTGTTGTGAGCTCAGAGATGCTTTTCTGTTTTTATATCATCAGTATGCACATTCTTTCATGGCCTATGATTTTCCTCCAGACAGCAGCTGACTGCTGTGTGTCAAAATCCCAGGAGATCAGCAGTTTCTGAAACACTCAGACCAGCCTGTTTGACATGCCTCGACCCCTTAGACATGTCCAAATGCATTGAGCTGCTACAATGTCGTTTGCTGATTATGTGTTAGGATGTGACTTAACAGGAATAAAGATGCAAGTGAGTAAATATTCATAGTCTGAGAAAGATAAATCGAATCTAGTTAAAATCCCCTTCAGGGATATTTAAGAGAAACATTGACATCTTTTGCAATAACTACTACAACATGAACTTTGAACAGCATTGCAGCCAGGCTGTTTTTACCAGCAGAAACACAATCATTATAACCCCACACACCTGCACTGAGTTAATAGTTATGCCAACAGCAATATTTAGCATCTCCATTATGTTTGTTTGCTGCCCACTCACTCCTATTTCTGTTCACATTTTATAATTTGGACTCTTGGCGGCTGATAACTTAAGGACCATTAATATTCTCAGCATGCTCATTTGAAGGAACTTTACAATTGACCTTAAATCAACATTAAGATCACAAGTGTATTGTTAAAACTGAATATTTTTATGAAAATCTCCACTAAAACAATAGATTAAGAATCACTGGGTGGCAAATATATTCCATTACACTACCTTTCCACATGTGAGGTTCTAATTTAAAACCATTTAAACAACTTTGCGATTTCTTATTTGAGCTTGGAGCTTTCCCTTACGTAAGGATAATTCAGCTGCATTAAGACCCAAAAGCATCCTGAATGCAGGAGAGGAGCCACAACCAAAATAGCAGGAGACATCACAATGAAAGAATAGATCCGGATAATCAATGCTGTTGCTGCAAAGGTGAAAAGGGGACAATGCAATTAACTGCAAGGCTACCTGGAATGTCAAGGTGAATCTAGCTCTAATTCAACAACCCTGCAAACCTGCTCTGCAACATTAAACTGTTAAGTCTGCCCTTCCCATAGACTTCATCCTGGTTAAATTTAATAATTCACAAGCCTGACTGCATGTGAATTACAATAAGAATATTTCCAGTACTAAATATCTGAAATAATAACATCTCAATAGGATGTTTCCCTAAAAGATCGATGCTCAGTGGGTGGAAGGATCAAGACGCTAAATCCATAATGTGGGAGACACAAGAACACAAACAATTAGTCAAGAAGGGAAAAAGAAACTAAAAAAAGAAACATTTTAGCAAACACTCATGTCACATGGCAATATTTGTTCTTTTATAAACTAGTAAACTATTTTAACTGACTATCATTGCTTATTGTTGATAGATTTACCTTTGAGTGCCTCCTTTAAGCTATGAGGCTTTCTATTTACAGAAAGAAGCAATGTAAACTCTGGGGCAGCTACCATGGTAACTGAATCTGCACGTCAGTCCCTTTCGGGTTTTCTCCAACAACCCCAGTTTTCCTCCAACTTGACCCTCCCGCTGAGCCTGAAGGAGCCTTCTGACACACCGTTTCATTTCTTTGCTCAGACAGTCAACATCAAAGGATGCAGAACCAACAAAGAAATGCTGGTTAGCTGTTACTTATTTTTACCATGACCCCTTTAATACAAGGATAAAGACAGCAAAGTCATGCATGACTTTGCTGTCTTTCATGGATCCATGGATTTTTGATCAATGCCCCATTGCACTACTTATTGGTGCACAGTTATTGTTCAAAATTTTTACTGTTCTGTTCCAGTGTTCCATTTATTTTATTATGATAATGTATTATTCATATTATTTACTATTACATATCCTTATGCAGCCTTGATAATGTGACCTTTATTAAAGAGAAATAAGGAATTGGTGCATCCTGGATGTAATATGAGTTCTCTCCAGTCAGTAAAAGTCAGTCCAATGTCGACAGTTGTCTCTTTCTCTATATTCTATTCCTCTCTTTCTCCAAAAATATCTTTTTAAAAAAAAAAAATTAAATCAGCCACGGTGCTATTTAAAATGGGCACTGTGTTGATAGCCACTTGCCAGCGTGTGATGCAGTATGTAAAGCAAATTCAGCTTGAAGTAGTTTTTATTGTGACTAACATTTTAGTTAGTGTAGACCTAAACACACAATACAAACAAAAGTAAGAAAAATAAAATAAAAATATGCATATCATATGTATTTATATATATATATATATACACACATACATGTAGTATATACATGTATACATATAAATATATTTGCTAGTAAATTGTGTTTCCAATACATGACACTTTGAAATGACAACTAAACCGGATGAAACTACAAAAAAAAAAAAAAAAAAAAAAGGTGGGGGGGATTATGTTTCAGCAATAAATAAATTATTGACAATACTGATGGCTGTGTTATACTTTATATGATGTCAGCAATTTCATGTCTCATTCACACAGAACTCAGCTTTAAAGTAATGCAGCATCCAGAAAGGAAATAATTCAGTTTCTCAGCGTCAAGATGCTGCTGAGCACCAACAGGTCCAGGAATGTGCATAATATATATCTCTGTACCATCAAAACCTCAGAAACATCTCATTTTTTAGTTCAGAAAGTTACACAGTGCTACTTTCACAAATGTAACGAAACTGTTTTTCTCATGGGATTATAGACGTTCCTACATATTCAGATCTACTATCATATTTGCCATTTAGAAGCAGGTGTCTGAAACATGGAGTCATCCAACCACAGAACACGTGTCCACTGTCTTTCTGTCCATCTGAGATGAGCTGTTGTACAGAGAACTTGTATTTCTACAGAGTTAATACATAGCTTCTCCCCTGTGGTTGATTTGTCTTAGTATAAGTGGTTTTCCAAGGTCCTCCTGAGCCAGTGTGGTTATATTGATCATGGTGGCATGTCAGTTTTTCATGCTGTGCTGCCTGAGGGCTCAAAAGTCACAAATCCTCAGTGGTTTCCAGCCTTGGCCTTTACACAGCTAGATTTCCCCAGACCCTCTGAATTGCTTTACTGTATGACCACACCATGCCATTTTATTTCTAAAGCGCTTTGAAAACAACATACCAGCTGACCAAAGTGTTGTACAGTAAATTAAAAAGAGGGCAAACAAAGATAAAAACGCAAATATGACTATAAATGACCAAATAGGAGCTATAAGAAATTTAAAATAACACAAGTACATAAACTGTCAGTCAGAACAACATGTTAAATCAGCTTTCCAGTTCAGCAGTTTTCATCTGAGGAACGTTGGAAAACTCTGCTGAAAGACTTCTCAGTAAGAGCCCACAACACCCTTACATTACCCCAGTTCCATGTCGCCACACTGGAGTCCAGTGAAATCCTGAAGACAGTTCTTTATCTTTGAGATGCAGATTAACTGCACTAACCTGTAGAAGTGTTCTCCTCTTTGTGTCATGCATTTATTTAGCTTGTCTGTTCTACTCCTTATAAAGATCTGAGCACTCATCACTACACTGGTGTCTATACACGATGCCACTATGCTTGCGTCCTTTGTGTCGTCCTTTAAGTGAACCGGCTTTTGACTGGGGATGCTGTTTGGCTTGAAATACTGGAATGTCATCTTTGGAGAAGATCCACCTGTTTCTCAGAAACTCTGGCCACATTTAGAATGACAATAATTTTGCACCCCTTCTTTCTGTCTTCTCTGTTTTTGTTTGTTTCCCAGACATTTTTAGCTGATTGATAAAAACCCAGTTGGGATATCCGCAATCCTCATAGGATCATTCTCAGCCTGATTACGTAAGATTCTGATGGTGCTCCAGTGGGTGGTTTGAGTCACAAAGTGGATACTGGTCTGTGTTTTATTTGATCGATCTGTCAGTAATGTAACAGTTTGATGATCAAAACTTAAAAATGTAATGGTATGATATACTTACGTTGGACATTACAAACCCAAACCAGCTGGTAGAAATGGCTCGGGTTCATTCATTTATCTTTATTTACCTGTCTTCATAATAAATCGTAGAACTGAAGGTCTGGTGATGGTGGAGTCCCCGCCCCCCCCCTCCTGGAACAAATGTCTACTTGATTTCTGACTGTATTAAAAACGCGTATCGAAATACAATTTTTTCAGATTTTACATTCCTACAAAACCATTATCTGCCGGCCACATAGAGAAGCTGTAAGGAGAAGCAACAAGAAAGGTTTTCTGGTGCCTGTGGAAAAATGTTAGATAACAAAAAAAAAAAAGAAAAAACAAACAAACAAACTCATGTTTACTGAAATAGTGTAAACATGAAGTACAAAAGACACTGGGGAACACACAGAAACAAAAGCCCAGCCAAAGCAGACAACTCGACATGGACTGAGGGGAAAAGAGAAGCAGAGTGAAGCAACGTGGGAACAGATCATTTTCTAACTTCAACAGGAAACTAACAAAAAACCTTGAATCTTCAGAATCTTATTATTTGGTTCAACTATAAAAAAATACCCTGCAACACATACATCTCAGCATATTTCAATTATTTTTTTATATCAGTTCTTATTAGCTACTCTAATTTCTAACAAATTTCCCCACTTCCCATTAAATTCACTCCTAAATGGCTCTTTAAATGAAGTTTCAACACTTTTGTGACATTTCTTCTTGAAATCCTTTCCAGACTTTTCACTTCATCTGACACTGTTAGTCCTTTTGCTTATCTAATTTTAATGCCACTTCAGTGCTTTTAAAAGCTTGAACTTTTATTGCAGTTTTAATATTTCAAGTGTTCTAACTTCAGATGTCACATCTGTAGATACAAAGAAGGAGGCTTTTAACACATATGAAGGTGGTGTGACCTCACTGTGTTTCTGTGGGAAAGGATTTCTGCAGCGTGAACAATATTTAAGCATTTTTCCAGGTACATATTTAACAGTATTTTATTTCATGATGCCTTTACATGCTGATGAGACAGCCTTATTCGAAGTCAGGATTTTTGAGGCGAAATTCTTTCAAAAGAATTGTGAAAGGTGAAGGACTTAAAGCAGGATTTTTTTACTCTGGCTTGCAGGTTTTAAGGCCTTCTGGGGCACTGAAGGATAATTTGTTTTCTTTTTTAAGGGATTGGAATTAAAGGTAACTTTTCAACAATAAAAATAAAAACAGTCCCAAAAATTACTGAGACCTCACTCCATGATCATTACTTGATGCCCATATATTACAACCAGGAAATGCTTTTTGTTTGGAGGAATTTCACAGTATTTCATAAAATTCGTGTAGTTCTGTGACTCAGTTAGCAAAGAAAATTTCACTGAAATGTGTCCAGCATTTGGCATTAAATTATTAAAGTGACTTAGCATGAGTATGGCTGTCTAAAATAAAGTACGGCTGCTTTGTGGCCACGTTTGGCCGTCACAACATTTATTAGTTCTGTAACTAAACCATAACGATCTAAATGACCCGAAACTACTCCCAAATAATTCTGCCATCTAGGGAGATTTTTTAGCCTTTGGTTACTCTGGCAAAGAAAGTTGTTTTAATTTTAACCCAAAGCACTTGTTTTCCAAAATGGACCAGAGTCATTGAAATGTTCATTTGTAAACTTTTCTAGGTAAATGTGAAAAAAAGATGAAGGAAGATTTTTATTTGTTGCTGCAAAGCAAATCATTAGTCTTATTTTGACAGTTAAACAGAAATATGGATTCCCCCTTTTACCAGAATAACAATTAGTTCTCTTAGAGCTTTTTCTATATTCCATATCTAACAAGACCTCCAATCCTCATAATAACATTTTCTAATAACCCACCAATGAACATTTTTCTTCCATAGTTATAGCTTTAAGTATAAGCACTTCTCTGGTCAACCCCAATATCTTTGCTCTTGTGTTTACCATCCTTGCAGCATGGTTCAGTGTGGATGTGACTCTTAAAATTACTTTTAGATGATTTTATTTTGGATATGCAGAAGTGCAAAAAAGCAACACACACTGAAAGACAGTGGAGAAAAGTCTGTCTTAATTCTGCTGCTGAAACTGTATTCTCAAAGTTGTCCAATAAAGTGGAGGTCAGAAGGTTTGATCCATTTACAAACACTGTTTACTGTTTGCAAACACAGATTTATATGCAAAGAAAGGTGAGCTCCTCTTGAGGAGTTAAAGGAGGAGCTAAAAAAATGTATGTAATGTAAAGTATCTTGAGAGTTGTTAGGGTGGAGTGATAGGCGGGCGGATGGTTTGGTGCTTCATCAGGCATACTGAGGGAACTGCACTGGTCTGTTGCAATGAATAAGAGGTTAAACCGAAAGGCAAACCTTTCAGTTGATTGGTCCGTCTACCCTCACCTTTGGTCAGGGGTGCCGCCAGAAAATCTGGGCCCTATGAAAGATAATGGCATAGGGCCCCCGTATGAGTATGTGTGTGTGTATATACACACATACAAAATACATACATTTTTTTTTCTTTCCACCCAACACATCATATTATTCAACAAGGATAAAATCTGTTTAAGGATGCACTCAACATCACTGCTTAGTTTCAATATAACTTTTTATTATAAATTCCAACATTAAACGATACTCTTAACATTAAAGAAAGCTACATGTAAATGTAAATATACATGAAAAAGAAAACATCTGATTTTCTTAAAACTTAGCTGCGTCTATTATTTTTTCTTGAGAAAATGAAGTAGTTACATAAATCAGTTGATTTGGAGTTTAGAAATATGGTAATAACAAACTACCAGTAAGCTACCAGTGACCACCGATCAAATAGAAATATTAATTAATGAATAATAACTAATTACTCTTGAAAATATAACTTTTCTAACTTAAATAATAGCTTTACTAATTTTGACTGCCCAGTCATTACACTACTATAACATATAGTGTTGTCTGTTCTTTTAAGGCTGTGGGCATTATAATAATCAATATTCATAGAACTCTCTGGCCCTCGCTCAGCCTGAGTCCCCAAGAGCCCAGCGACGAGCCTTCTTGCTTGCAAGTCATTTATTAAGTCTTTGAAGTTCAGCTTTCTAGCCAACTGACTTTCAATGGACAGCATGGCAAGATTGCATAGCCTGTCCTGAGACATTGTGGACCTTAAATAGTTTTTAATCAGTTTTAACTTGCTGAAGGCTCTCTCACCACCAGCAACAGTAACAGGCAAAGTGCAAAATATGCATAAAGCAATGCTAACCTCTCCAAAGATGCTTTGCAGCTGCATCTTGTTTATGGCATTAAGGAGACCAAGTGGGGACAAGTTAGGAGAGAAAGTTGCAGCATATACCATGTTCAGGTGTCATATTTCATTCTCAAAGTCAGGTGTGAGATCTCCAGAATATTTCTTAATACGTGATTGGCACACAGAATGGACTTTATCTTCATTTATCCTACCAACTTTCAAAACAGCAGAGAATTCTTCCACTATTGCTGCAGTGGTGTTAAATCTAGTATTCAAGTCACTTATGATGCTGTCCATGGCAGTGAAAAACACTATGTTCCAAAACATTGTTTCTGGACTGTCCTGAGCTGTCTCCTCCATAGAGGTCTCATCATGGAATCTCTTCCTTTTCATTTTCCGTCTGTTTGGCCGAAACTGTGGTT
>JBAFSZ010000018.1:27628144-27639195 GCA_036919955.1 Melanotaenia pygmaea
TATATATGTTCTATATTTTCCTAACTAAGCACTTCACTGTCAGACTGCAGGTTTACTGTTGGTTCCTAGAGGTTTGAAAATGGGAGAGTGGAAGGCCTTGGCTATCTGGCTTCCATCAGGAACCAGCTCCCAGTCTGGCTCCGGAGAGCAGACACTTTCTATCTTTCAAATTTAGTTTAAAACTTTCCTTTTCCTTTTTTCTGCCATAGGTTTGGACAACTGGGGTCATGCCATCAAGCACTCAGCATATCCTTTCATTTTAATTTCATTGCTCTTTATTTCTCTTGAATAAATGTATGACATTATTGGCACAAACTTGTATTTCTCTCCCTCTCCTCGCTTTTTAGTCCTCTTTTGTCCTTTACATCCCCAACTGGTCAAGGCAGATAGTTGCCCTCCTAAGGTGGAGGTTCCTTTTAAATTCAATGCAATCTGTTGGTTTTCTTTAGCTAGGCAATTGTTTTTTTTTTTTTTTTTTTTTTTTTTTGTTTTGTTTTTTTTATTAATTGGCTCGTGCTAATACATTTATTATAAACTGGACTAAAGTGGATTTGTTTTCATTGGATCACAATCAATTGGTTTGAATTAATTACGTCTGTGCTTTGAGATGACTTTATTGTAAATTTGCGCCACATAAATAAAGCTGAATTGAACTGATTTTCCTCCACCTCCTCATCCAGTCACTTTGTTGGAGCCTTGTAATTCTAAGTTTACACTCCAGAATCATAACTGCAGTGTCTACAGTCGACATCTAACCTTGTAATGACTGACATATGAAATAGAGAGAGAGAGAGAGAGAGAGAGAGAGAGAGAGAGAGAGAGAGAGAGAGAGAGAGAGAGATAAAAGAGAGTCCGACTGGCCCTTTGTCAAGGTAAAGAGAAAAAAAAAAAACCTTCTCAAGATCTGATAGAGAAGATATGAATGCAGCAATACATGCTGTACCAACTGGACCGTTGCAGAGACCAATAACCTGATGTACACCACAGCAATAGTGATCCAACAGGTGCTTGGCTATAAAATGACAAGCAAAAAAAAAAAAAAAGTACTAAGGGGCAATACCACCATTGCAGATGAAGGTTGGGGGCTAACATCAAGGCAGCACAGAGAGAAGTTAGCCAGCTGTCAGAACAGCAGAGAGGTGCAACATAATGACCTTCATAGAAAATCCAAGATGTCAATACTTGAGGCATTGAAAATAGTCAAACAAAAGCACACTCTGGCTACCCACATAGAAAGATACACCGAAGAAGCAGAAGAGAGGAGGGTGAATAGACTGAACCACCTAAAGGATGCACTCTGTGGCAGAATAGACCCACCCTGGGCTGAGACTGAGCAGTACTGGAAGACCATATGGAAGAAGCATCACATAACACCAGTAATCATGGCTTGGGTTGGCATCAAAGTGGAATCGTTTTGGGGGCTGATGACCTGGAAATACAATGTGACTGGTAGATTGACCGTTTCACTACCTCAAAGTCCAAGTGCCGTCTACTTTCCCTTGCGGTGACCTCTGGTATTGAGTTGTTTTGCAATTCCGTCATTTGCAGGACATATATACACAAACATAGCGGTACAGCCGTGTAGGCGTGCATTGACATTGTATATTCCAGCCGTCAGAGTGAAAGTGCTTGGGGTCTGCCCCACCAAAAGAAATCTCTAAAGCAGTCCAGCACATAGCGATTGGGTGATTCTAGCAGGTACAGGATACTAAAGGCTCAGATCCTGGGACTTCCAGACCCCGAAACTGATAACCCAACTGGATATTCTAGTTTGCTGACAAGCTGGAGATTTTCATGATCAATGGACGTTGGGTCTTTTTTTGGTGTTAGTATTTTCTTTAATTTTTTTTTTTTTTTTTAGTTTGTCTTGTTTGCATGTCTGTTAATTGATTTTTACTCTGGTTTGTCTTGTTTTATTTTGTAGAGCCTTTTCTTTTGTTTCTTCAGTTTAGTTCACTTCCTGTTCACCTGGTTTCGGTTAGCTAACACCACCTGCTCCTCATAAACTACTGTATAGGTGCCCTCACACACACAAACTCTTTCGACCTGTCACTTACGCTATAATTATCAGTAGAAATATTTATACCCATTTAATTATTGTATATGTTTGCGTGAAAGTGTGTATGCTGTATGTATGCTGTGTATGTATGCTTTTAATTTGCTTTTACCCTCTGTGTTGTGTGTGTGTTTGATGGGAAGGGGCGGGGGGTGGGCTTGCCGCTCTTGGGTTGGGGTTCTGGGGGATTCTTACTCTCTGTAAAGCACCTTGAGTTGCTATTTTATGTATGAAAGGTGCTATATAAATAAAGTTTGATTTGATTTGATTTGTATGTGTATATCTGAGTAAAATAAAAGGCCTGCAAGTTTGTCACCATGTGTGCATATATAAATGTATCTAAGCCTGGTGTAATATAATCAAAGCTAATTCTAAAGTGATGATTTCCTTCAATCTGTTTTCAAAACGATGATCGCTAGCAAAATCATCTCTCAAAAACCGATGATTTCCAAAGCAATTCAAACCCCTTTTGATAGAATGACAAAATGAGTAGCTTGATATGCATGTGTGACATGAGAAGGCCTCAATTGGTGTGATTGTCTGACTTCTGAAATACTAAAACAACATATCAAAACTGTATTCAAAACACTTACTGTTCATAAGGTTGAGTCGATCAGATGGGCTTGACCATAACATCACTAACCTCCATGCATACTGGAGGAGTGAGAGATGGAACAGTCTCGAATGAAGGCAACATCAAGTAGAGGTACCACAAGAAACCTGAAAAATTGCAATGGCTGGAAGAGAAAGTGGCGCAAAATCAGTAGCTAGACTCTTCTCTGTCCGCAGAGTCCTTATCCACTTTTAAAAGTAAGCTTAAAACTACAAAAAAGAAAAAAAAGTTATGCACTGCCTCTAGCACTATATGACAGCAACTGGGTCCAACTGGACTCACAGCAGTCTGACTACCACTTAATTATGACGTCCCATCTTGTTTGAATTCTTGCTTGTGTTGTTCTTACTCTCAAATGTAAGTCGCTTTGGATAAAAGTGTCTGCTAAATGACTATAGAATGGAATAGGATGTAAGGCAGGGATCCCCAACCCTGGTCCTTGAGGCCCAGTGTTCTGCGGGTTTTAAATATTTCCTTGCTGCAATACATCTGATACAAATTAGATGGACCTCCAACAGCTTTAAGTCAAGCTCTGTGCAAGCCTGTTTTTGACCCGTGTATTTGAGTCAGGTAACAATATCGAAAACCTGCAGGACAGTGGCCCTGAAGGAACAGTACTTGAGATTCCCGATGTAGGGAGTGAATGCAGCAATGTTATCAGTGGTAAAAGATCACAGAAATACAATCAGAGATCTCCGTCTAGAAGAGCCCAATCCTAGGAACAAGTAAGATACTACAAAGAACTCTCCAGCTTCCATGCCTCTAGTAGAGGACGCAAGCTTCAAGGACAATCACTCACAAAATGGTTGAATGTTGAGTTTTATGTATACATTATGGATAACCATTTATATGACCATTGGAGGCAACCATTTTAACAAACTGACCCTTTACGCACTGTTTTTAACTGCACTGACTCATTTTAAATCCACCGGAAGGCAGAAGATGTGCATGAAAATGCATACAATAGAATTTTACGAAACATTTTGATTATGCAAGTGCTGCAGAAGTCTTGATAGCTCATGTATAAAATGTAATATATTTGGCATTACAAGGCTGATATAGTTGCCACCAGTGCACTGGTTAGCAGCTCGACACTAAAGCAAAATGACACTTACACTATCTTGGAGATACCAGGGGTTTTGAGAACAGGAGTACTTGATCCTTTGGGAATGAGAACAGACTGGAGCAAAGTGATGCATTTTTCATCACTGAGTTTAAATAAAGGTCATAACTGCTGGATTACATCTGCTACTATTTATTGACTTGGAGCAGCAACTTTCAAGACTTTGTTCTTTGCAGTGAACCAAGAAATATTACTTCACAACTTTTTTCTGTGTTTCCAGATTACACAAATGTGGTTTAACGCAACATCTGAGTTTTGTTGAATGATGGATAGATTTTGTCAGTCAAAAGGTTTTGTCTCAGTGCTCAGGGACAAGGTATATTGCTTTGGCTATCCTGCTGACTGACAAGCTCACACAATGTTTCTCATCCACTCACACATACACAGTGCATTTGTGGAGATATGACAGTCGCCCCCTGGCTTTGTGTCAGAGTTATATAAGAGTGACAGAACAGTTGTCCCTGTTCTGAAATGTCTTGTCACACAATCACCCTCACATGCAGCTCCCAGACACACAAATGTTGATTCAAACAAAGATCACAGCTCCTGCTGCGTCTGGAACATCACCACTCTGACCCTTCACAAACTCGGAGATCAAGAACAAACTTGCAGCTCAATGTTTCATTTGAAATGTTGGCTTTTGGTCCAAACGCAAGTGTAGGAAGCAGGATATTGCACTTTTGTTTGATGTCAAACACCCACTCAGGGACAGACAGAAACATGGAGGCTTAAAAAGCAGCCTTGTGTAATAAAAGCCACCTGAAAAATAAGGAGACAATGGAGGACAGGATTAGGAGAATGAAGTAGTTTTTACACGGTACCTTAAATGTGGGGTAAAAATGTAGCATGCAGATGAAAGTAGTGGTTGTTTAAAATGTCTAATGTTTCAAATAAACTCTCATTAAGCTGTTTTTACAGCTGAGACAAAACTACATTTTCCCTTACAGAAAAGAAAGCACTGAATAATGCCTTTTTCTGGAAGTTGCACATATTCCCTGTGGGTTTCCACATGGGGCTTTGGTTTCCTTCCATTTACCTTTCATGCATTTGTGTTTGAAATGATAGCAATCATGTGAAACGCATTACTTCGGTGGATGCGTTTGCAGGTTTAATTTAACATATGATGTAAGAGAAGAGGATTCCATATCAGTGCAATGACTGGTATGTGTGTATGATATTAAGAATGCAATGGGATTGGCATTATGGTTCTTATACACTCATGAACACACACACACACCATTAAGATAAGCATTCTTGCAGCTCAAAGCCATCATCCTATGGCACCCTTCAGTAAATGCTTCAGTATAAACATGCCATTTTCCCAACGCACGAGTGCCTCTATCACAGATTCACTCAAAACCTCCATTTCACAACACATCTTATACCTGAGGTGGTTTTCTTCTTTCATGAAGTCTTAAGAGAGATGTGAAAAGCCTTCTGAAATGTACACTTACACAAATATTCAACCACACTTAAAACTCCACCCCATGTCTTAATTAGCATGTAATATCTGCTTGATTTTATTCATAGTGACAAAACGCAATGAAAGTTTTCTAAAATGTTTGAGCCGAGATGTGAAACATTTTAGCTATCTGTGTGTAAAGGCCTTAAAATTAGAGCAAATATAGTCATTCTCTCTTTTTCCTGTTAAAAACTTTCTGTTTTAATACTGAGTTAAAATCAATACAGCAAAAACAGAGAGCCTGTCAAAGATTTATTAAGTTAGTTTAAATAAATTTTCTTATTTATATTTAGAAAACTCATAATTTCTCAACTATAATGTGTAGACAAGCTCATTATGAGAGCTTACAACCCAAGTGTAAAACAGATGCTTATTAATATCTTAATAGATAATATAAAGTCTTTAAACATTTTATTTTTTTATGGTCGAAAGCATCAGGTGAGTCATTATGTGAGCATTATTACAAGGACTTCGATCTAAAATGTTATGGAAATGAAATACGGAGGCGTTTTTGGTATTAATGAGGCTGCATTTCTTCTTACAGCTGTAAAATGAAAAAAAAACATGAAAAACGTCTTAGCACTGACGGTGAATATGCAGGTTTACATGGAAAACACTTTCAATCGGCTTTATTTAATTCTGCTTTAGATCTGGTTGAGAACGTGACATGTTTACAGCTACTGGAAGTAAAGAAAAAATCCAGTTCCTGCTTATTTTCATTTGGTTTACAACATAGCAGACCACGTTATAAGAATCATTTTTAAAGCAGAATAAACATGACAGGAGTTATTCATAGAAAACACCAGCCACTTTATTCAGATTTAAGTTTAATTCAGAATGGCCATTTGCATTCGGAATTAGGTGTGTAATTGGTCATTTTTAATCCTTTTAAAGAGGTTTTAATAAGAAAAGGGAAATTTAAACATCTTTGGTGGGTTCCTCTTCATGAAGTTCTGCAACCTCTAATATTTTTCTTGTCTGCAGATGCCCACAGTTTTTCCACTTTCCATTCATCCATTCATGTGGGCTTCCTGGAGCGTGAATTGAGACTATGCAAGTTTTTGTTGCATCACTTAAATAAAGCTGAGCTGCATTCATGGACTGACTTGATGCTTGTTCGACTCTGACCTTTGTGTCAGTTTCTCTTTCTTGAGCAGCTTTGTTAGAATAAACCCCAAGAAAGTAAACAGCTCATTTCAAGCACAACTGCAACTCAGAGAGCTTTGTTTGAACTTTTCTTATCTTTTATGCAATCGACAGTTAATGAATACAAAAAAAAAATTAAGTTAGAAACTAAGTAAAGCAACACAATTAAAATGTTTTAAAAGATGGCAAGTAGAAAGGTTGAAAAAATAAAACAACTGATCACAACAGGCTGCAAAGATAAATGCTAGACTTTAGAGTGGTTAAGCTAAACTATGGGCTTTCTTAAAAAGGAAAGTTTTAAGCCTTATCTGAAAGTACAGATAGAGTCTGCATCCAAAATGAAGCAAACTTTATCAAATGAAAAAGGAAGTAATACTAACCAAAATGCTCAAAACCAGAAATCCAAATCACCACATACAATAAAACACAACCACTCACAGAGATGGAACAAAACCAGTCATCAAACACAGAAACCACAACCTGAACGCAAGAAAACCCAACAAAAACCCTCAGATTACAAGCCAATCCTACTTAACCTGTGCATAAATACAGGCAGCTGGCAGTATGGAAATTATTGGCAGAATAAGAGTTTTGTGTACACAGGTATAATATATTGTTTGCAATATTTTAAGAATTACAAATAAAGTAACTTTGTATATTCTGAATATTTTGAGACAAATAAATAGTCAAATAATATAAAAGAAAACCTGCCACTAATACAGTTTCAGAGTGACAGCCCCCAAATGTTTGTTTTAGTCAGAAGCTTTTAACACTGTTTGCTGCGCCTTTATTGTGCATTCAGGTTCTTAACTATGCAGAAATCCTTTCTGCAGTGGTGCACTGCAGCTCTGGAAAACAGGTTTTCCTAAGCCTGGGCCAGCCGCACTGCTGACCACTTCTTAGACAGTCCATATCTACTTTATCTGCTACTCTTTTGAGGTCTTGGAAATGTGCTTTCAGATGTTGTCCTGCTACAAGACCAAAGACTTCCACCTCAAACCCATTTTCTTTTTTTTCTTTTTGACAGTAGGTAACATATTTCACCAAAAAAAAAAGAGAATTTTGAGGTGATGTTCTGATTTCATCACTCCTTTGATACAGTTTCTGTCTGAGTACCAGAGTCAGCCCACAGGATGACACAATCTCTGCAGCTGTAGGTAGTTTACACATTTCCTCATGGGCTGCCTTTCACGCACAAACACTGTTGCACCAGAATCTCAGAGTTACATTTTGGTTTCAGTGTCTGCAGAATATTTTCCAAGAAAGACTGGCCTTTATATATATATATCTCTATCTATCTATCTATCTATCTATCTATCTATCTATCTATCTATCTATATATATATATATCTGTATGTATGTATGTATGTCTGTATATATATATATATATATATATAATATTTTATTGTGTTTAAAGGCCATAAAAAAAATGTATCTACGATAAATAAGTTGATGTTTTTTCACAGTTTTTCTTCCTGTAAGTGCTCCTGATGATTCTTTACTTTCATTTTCTTACAGTTTCACTATTGCTGTTGCATCTAGTTGTTCTTGTTGTTTTCTATCTTTTGTTCCCTCTGTTAGAACTGGCATTACTGTGTAATTCAAATGTGAGCAGATAAAAAAAAAAAAACAGCAATAACAAAAAAAGAAAGACAAATCTCATGTCCACAAAGCTTAATTTCCTTCATATCCATGAAACTACCTTAAGCAAAGCACATTTGTTCTGCACAACATGGAAGCCCCGGTGCAAAGCAGGACAAAATTTAAAAACAACAAAAAAAAAAAAACAGATGCTACCTTTTCAGGCAAAACTTTGCAATTTGTCAGAGACACAACACAACTCGGGGTTTAAATATATCATCCAGCTCATTGGAGCTGTGAGGGGTCAAAGAGTCCTCAAGTAAAAGCAATCAGTTGACACTTATTGGTCCATTAAATTTAAAGCTAGTGAAGCAGAAATTCCACAACATTTGCACACACGACACATTTTCCTGCTGTACAAACAGTCAGCACAACTACCAATGAGGATAAAGATGGAGTACAAGGTGTCCTTGTTAGTTTCTTGATTTGAGGGTGACTTCCCTTCAGCAGAACAGAACATGTCTCCACTAATTGCCCCTTTGTTCACTGAAGGAGCTTTTGTCACCTAAGAATGTGCAAAAGTAATATAGCCTATATCAAAAGAGATATGCAGGCTATTAGTACAAACAGACACACAAACAACCAACTTGGCTTGCTGTGTTGTCTCTTTGACACAAAAGAAATTAATCCAGACAGAAAATGTGACCCTCAGAGTCGTGCATATTTTGAATGAAGAGCTTTTCCAGGATTTAGGATTATTTTAATGTTTATAAAGACTTACCAGAAAGTACTGTATACAATGAGGAGTGACACTGAGCTCATATAGATAAAGACAGTGCAAGGATGACACGCAAGAACGATCGTGAGCCAGATTCATCCCATCATCCTCAGACTTTGAGTACCTGCTCCTTGCTGAGCGGCCATCGCATTCCTGAGAGATATTAGCTGTGTGTGTGTGTGTGTTTGCTGAGGTGTGATGATGACTTGAGCTGGTTGCACAGTGTGACTCAGGCTCTGCGTCCTGTTAGCAATGTGCTGCTCAGACATGTGAGCCTGTCAGCGGTTGAGCACAGTGTAGGCCAGCTGTGTGTGCAAATAACTCACTGGAGCCCGGTGTGTAGGCAACCGTGTGTGTGAGCCTCCAACACACCTTTCTACCTCCACCTTTAATAATTAGACCACGATTCATCACGATGGGGCTCTTACTCATCATCTGGCCTCCTCTGCTGATGTATAGAAAGCAGGATAACAGGTTTTTCTAACATGCAGTTTGAAATCATGGCTGTCGGCATGTGTTACTTTTAAAATAATGCCTTTCACTACACGGTGTGATTCGCAGTCTGATGTGAATCATGCATGCTGAGATAAGAGTGCACCACAGCAAAGTAATCCTACCCGTTGTGTGATACTCTACAGGTTATGTCTAAATGTTTTTTGTTTTTTTCTGCTTGTGTTCTGTATTCTTGTTGTAGAACTACTGCTGCAGGGAATTACTGTTTCTTTCATAAAGAATGGTTTAAGCTAGCCTATGCTAACAAAAATACTACTAAAAAAACATTAGGGTTTCTTAGTATTTTAGTTAAGTTGTGCTGCTGTTATAGGGCTGTTCAGATACTTTGGTGTTATTTGACTTACTCTCCTTTTAAAAAATGTATTTGTTAAAAAAAAAAAAAAAAAAAATACTGATCAGACCGCAGGTCCTTGTTACTGATTACCGCTCTGAGGTTTTGTGATAGGCATTTCCTCTTCCTGCATATATTTAACTCATTTCTTTTAGTTCTTTGTGTCTTCTTCATGTTCAGTCTGACAAAGTGTGAGTTGAGAAATTCAGGAAGTGTTTAGTGAAACACGTGCTGATGCTTGCACCGTGTATGATGATTGACGCCTCGCTGCACGTATCGGCTCAGAAAGCAGTTTGAATTTGAGTTTTTGGGGTTTTTCAGTCAGGTTTCAAGAAAGCAGAATCAGGCAAGAGGGAAGTGGATGAAGACATTAAATATTTAGTTGTCCAAAAGCAAATGGCACTGCAACAGCAGGTTTCCAGAACATGAACCAAAAAGAAAAAGATAAATAAACAGACTAGACTGAGGGAAAAACTCTGACCACAATTGAGCATGATCTGGCCGAGAACAAAAGAAACTAACGAGTATTTATACACTGAGGTGGGACAATTGGCTTAATGAGGAGCAGGTGAATCAATCAGCACAGTAAGACCAGGACTGAACTGGTGAAAAGAACTAAACATACAAGAGTGAGACTACAAAATATGACAAAAACTCAAACAGAACAGAAACTAAGTGACAGAAATAAGACCGTAGCAAAAAAAAAGAAAAAAAAAAAAGCCATGACATTTTTTTCATTTTCTGCTTGCTCTTTTTTTATTATTATGTTAGAAAGTAAACATGATAAGCTGATCTAAAACTAGCTTTGGTGCAATGTTTTGACAGATAAAAAAAACAAGGAATCTCCCTATAATTTTGATGTTGATGTAGAGGATGTTTGCTTTGTGAACTACTGACACGGAACATAATCCAGAATGTATCAGTTAACTCTTATTCACACTATTCACAAACATGTACAAGGTTGTTTATAAGGGGAGACAAGGTAAAAATGGGTTAGAGCAATACCACACACTGTAACTTCCTGACCAGAAGCCAGGTCTGTGCTTCTGACTCGTTTTGATGGTACACTGGCCTTCATTACGCACACTCCTGGAGACGAAGCTGCTCTGCAGCGTCCCAGGCCTGAGAAACCACAACTTTTTTTTTTGTTTGTTTTGTTTTTTTTCAGCCGAGGGTGTTACATGACAGCCGTGTTTATCTTTATGGCCTCAGACTCCATCAACTGGATATCAAGTCCTTAAAAAAAAACAAAAAAAAAAACAACTCCACCTAGAAATTATATATGTTACAGTTAGAAATAAAATAAAATATCATGTTACTGTGCAATTAATAAGAAGTGAAAAGGAAAGAAAAACAAGAAAAACTGGATATCAAAATGTTTAAGAGGCCCAGCATGGCTGATCTAGTAAATAAAATTTCCCTGAGGGCTCTCTGAAGGGATTAATCGA
>JBAFSZ010000018.1:27654966-27666466 GCA_036919955.1 Melanotaenia pygmaea
TACTGAAATTTCTGTGTCAGCGCACTAAGCACTTAAATGTAGTGTTCGAAGTATAGAAGTGCGCGATTTGGGACACAGCCATAGACTTCAAATAAAACAGGAAGTGAACTAAGCTGACTATGTTTCAATGAACCTTTTTGCCTACCAGCCTTCTCAGATTAATAGACACTTTGAGGATTGATGATTTGATAACAGCTGGATGTCAAGCCCTGCAAAAGCCTGTTTGAGTCAGGTGTGTTGCCACAGGTAAACATCTAAAACCTGAAGGACACTGGCTCCTGGGGACAAGGGCCGGGGACCCTTCCTTAAATATTGGCAAAACTCTTTTGCACAGATATGAATCTGCTTCAACGATCTGGTCTCATTAACTGGAAATGAAAGGATGCAATTAAATGTTCTCAAACATGTAATACAGTGCAAGATTGCAGATTTGTACACATTTAAGCCATTTGTGGAAAACACAGACATAGAGTAGAATGCAAAGCATTTTAATTGGACACTGAGAGAATGTATTCTTAGAAATATTTATGGTTCTGATGTGTAATATAAAAAGTCATGTTTTTATATTAATGCATGAAGAACCAGATTGGATTGGCATAAACGGCAGCAGGAGGTATAATAAGATCTTAGAAAAGAGATAACTCTCCTTGTCCTGGCCAAGGACTGCCGCTGCTCCTGAGGGTAGACAGTTCATTGCCAGAGAGGGAATTCATTGCCACTTGTAGTTTGGATCGGTGAGATAGACAAGAACAAGAAGGCATGAGAGGGGTTGATAAAGATGGGGGGTGGAGTGCAAGACAATATAAAAGGGAGCTGAAGGGAAAGATAAGAGAGGAATCAGTGGGGTAAGAAAATGAAAGAGACATGTTAAAAGAAGTGTGAGAAAAGTGAAATTAAAGGCTTGGCTTTGAGAATAAAAAGAAAGATATGAGAACTTAACAGAATATAAAGCATTTCAGTTTTCTCCAGTAAAGCTCTGCCACCCTCTCCCACTAGATTATCCATATTTGCCTCTGTACCTTTAGCTATTTTCCAAACATCCCTCTGTATTGTTATAATTCCCTCTTCATCAGCATCATACCTGCAGCACTGCTGCCATCTTAGAGGTCTATTTCGATTGGCTTTATTTTGTTTATACTCACAACACTGTTGTAGAGGTAGAAAAAGCATTCAGATCCACAAAGTGTTTTTTTTTTATCTGCCTAAAACCATAATGATAACCATGCAAATTTGAGTCCGCAGGTGCCGAACCAGGATTGATGACCTCCAACTGCACTTCAGTCTTCTTTTCATTGACTAGAGAATACTGGATTCCCTATAAAGGTCTGAGCTGAAGGTAAATGACTCACTCATCTCCCTCTCCTCCCAACCAGCCACACTTTGTCCACACTACAGCAGTTTCAGTAGTCTAAAGTACTCCAGATGTACTCCTAAAGTGGTCATTTATATGACAAGAAAAGCAGGAATACATTGAAAACCTGCTGGATTGTGGCCCTCGTAGGAACGAACTGAGTCGCCCTGATCTATGTCAAAAGAAAAGGAATTTACCTCCCTAAACTAACAAAGAAAACTGGATTTTTTATTCCAGTTTTCTCTGTTGTGAGTTTATTTTCTTTTGACAAAGGTCAGGGTGACTCAGTTCGTTCCTACGTGGGCCACAATCCAGCAGGCTTTCAACGTATTCCTGCTTCACCACAGCTGAATCCTTCAGACAGGTGTCACACCTCTGTCAGGTAAGTAAATAGCAGTTACACAGTCTACGAACATTAAACAAAATAAATACAGACTCATGAAGCAACAGGAGATGGGCGGCTTGTCTGTACCTGATATAAGGCTCCATCAGATGCCCTCACAGCTACATTACATTGCTAATTAGGTTAATACCAATAGTGACTTAATCAGTCCTTACATGGTCTGTTGTTTACTCTTCAGCAAAAAAGTAAAACCTTACATTGGTAATAATATGATCATAAGCACTACTATCAAAGCCTGGCAGAGTATAAGAAGATTGGACCACTCACCACTATTGGTCATTTGTATGACAAGCAAACATCACTTTCATTTGATCAGTAGTGTGAAAAGTATGATTTTCTACTGAAGGAGCTCTTCAGGTTTCTTCAGATTCAGAGTTTCCTGAACAACTGAGTGGGCTCTGTCCATCAGCCTTCTGCACAGGAACATAACGCTTCTGTTGAAGCGAAAAAGGTCATTCTAGGCTGTTGCTACAGAGCACTCTCCAACTGTGATAAGGGAAAGCTTGCATTTACACCTGGAGAGTGGAACATTGATCTGAACACAGATATTAATAAAGAAACTTGGACACAAATATGGAGAATGGTAAAAAGGATCTTAGTCTGCAATAGGATGAAAGAAACTCAATTAGACTACTTCATCATCTACAAATTACCTCCCAGCTTAGGCATAAATTAGACCACAACAAATCTGAACTATGTGCAAATATATTGATGAATATTTGGAAAATGTTACAGACAGACTGAGTATAATGACTGAAGTTAAACTAAGCAAGAACCCCAAGTCTCTATTGTTAGACTGCCAGATAAGCAGGACTTCTGTGTCCTCTGTGCAAGAAGAAATACTGAAATGGATAGATTGTAAACCTTGAGTATTTTTGACAAATTTAAGACATTGTTAATCCTATTTGTCTCTGGGAAGGTCCTTCATAATACTCTGTATATGATATAGCTCTCCTGCTCTCCTTTAATAAAAACATTGTTAAAAAACAAACAAAAACAAGATAAATGCAGATATGCCACTTTTAGTAGTTTACTTCTACTTCCCTAAACTGGAAACTAGCTAAAAATGTTGTAGCATGCTATGAAATGGTTGGCTTATAAAAGTTTCATGCACAACACACAAACAACTTCTGGGGGGCGTGCCATGTAGTGTGTGGTGGGCGGGGCTGCCAACATGGCCTCACTCCCAGCACAATGCAGTCACTGCCCCTCAGTTTTAATTACAAACAACACACACTTCACAGTCATGAGCAGGAAGGCTGGGGCAATGGGGACCTCTCAGAGCACCCGGATTGGCTGCGCTGATGGAGGGCTGCTGGCCTTGGGGGATGCCCAGTCTGCCACATCTGGGTGGGATGAGATGGAGGGGTGGTGGTGGAGGCTGGATTTGGGGCTCACTGTCCTCTGGTCCACTGGGGACATCTCCCACAGGGCATGGTGGGAAGGAGGGGGAGGTGCTGGGGAGTGAGACTGGAAGATTTGTATGCTGTGTGTGACTGTGTGTGTGTGTGTGCTAGTGGGAGTGTGCAAGAACAGGAAAAAAAAAAGTTTCCCGCTACATGCTAGCAGCAAACCATGTGATGTGCTGTGTGCTTGGTACGCCTGTTGTGCTAATGTAGAAAAATCTCATTGCAAGACTGGTTTCAAATTTGAGCTATTTATTTAAATCTATTTTATCAGACCACATGTTCTGCAGATGATCTGGATACTCATGATATTTATGTGAAAATCACAAGAGAATCCATCTGTGGCTGAAAAAGTTTGGACCAGTCCACAAGAAAACACCAATTGTGGAAAACTTTGGTGTTGTAATGAAAAGTGCCAATGGCATCACTTGCCTCCCACTGATTTTCTTGGATTCCTCTGATTGCAGCTTTTTCGTGTCTTTAATGGAGAGAAGTTTCTGACTGCTTATTTTTAGTTCATTACTTGTCTTCTCCCAAAAATAGAAACTATTTTATTATCAAGGAGATGAAGGAAAATCATAGAAAATGGGACGTGCAATGATAAGAGCTGATGAACATGGTTTTTTACTCCTCACAACTTGTGTACAAAAATCCTAAAACCATCATGCAGAAAGTAAAATACGAGGAAAATGATGGAGCAGAGTTTGTACAAATAAATGCATCACCGCACTCTTCAAGCGATAAAAAAAATAAAGATGATAAGTCTTTACATTTGTTATTATGGAAATATTCTGTTTAATCTACCTTGGATGTGTCAGGAAACCTTAAAGAAATTATACAGCTGGTGTCGTGCGCAAAGAGAGACGAGATGAAGACATTCAGACCAAGCTGAAAAATACAGACTGACCGTGTTATCAGGGCTGGAGGATCCATTGTATGTCCTACTGAAACAGCAGCTCCCAGTGGTCACATCCAACACTGCAGAACTGAAACTCCCTCCTGGTAAAAGACGTTTTTATTTACTCCATCTGTGGAATTCATTAGATAGTGCCAAGATAGACAGCTGATAATCAGTGCAGGCTGCAGGACAGAACAAGGTTGTTATTGACTGTGGGAGCATCTGTTTTTATTCCCTTTATCTCATTCCTCTCTTCCAGTGGATTGAGTCAAGATAAGTGCTTTTTCATAATTTTAGGGGCATTTAAAAGAAAAAAAACTTCTACAAATGTCCCACTACTAAATAAAATTCAGATTCATTACTTTCTCAAAACTTCATTTGTTTTCTCCTGAGGTATTGTTTATAGATCATTTTAGGCTAATAGAGTCATGAGCTGATGCTGAAGCTACAGGGGCAGTAATAAGAATCCTTTACCTAGAGTGCCTCTTAATTTTGGACTTAAACTGACTACTTCCATTCAGCTGCACCTTTTCTGAGTGCATCATCTGCAAAATAATGAAATATGTTGTGATAACTGTCAGAAAATATAAATCAACTTTAAACCAACTTAAATTTTTTCAATTGGTAACAAGGGATTGAACTAAGTTTATCCTAGTGGTGGGTTGATCAATCAAAATATTGATAATATCATTAACAACAGTAGTATCGATCGATACCAGTACAATAACATTGGTACTTTAAGTTCCTCTCCTCCATGCAGTATGTGCTGCAGCATTAACAAAGCAGCCTAGCTGTTTGTCTCTGTGCATCTCCGTCACAGTGAAAGCAATCACCTGTTGCTCCTCCTCCCCTCGCTTGCATTTTGATGTTGTACCATATGTCTCAGCTGCAAGCAAACAGGCCTGACCAGCAGTGCAAACACACAACTGGTGAGGATGAAATGTCTGTGTGGTTAACTGAGGGATATATCAGATGGGTCATCCTGCAGCTATCCTCTGAATGCAGGGCTTGTAAACTACCAGGAACTTTATAAATAAGGAAGATAATGCGGTTTTTGGTGGATTCAATTATCACTGTAACGAGGCACCTGCATGCCCAAAATAAGCTTTTTTTGCTAAGATAATGCTAAATTTTTATTTGTATTTTTTTTTTTATATGGTATTGTGACGGAGACCGGTGGCTCCATCACCACAAGTCTTACAAATATTATTGGAATGATTATTATATGGGACCACACAGTTTAATTAATTGTTTTATTGAATGTTAAAACAGGGGAAAGTGTTTATTTGTTTGCAGAGGGGGGCTGGCCATCCTGCCTGTGGAAAAGAGATCTTAAATTAGTATTTTAACATTTAACAACATTTTAATACTCCTTTTTACTTTGATCTATGTCTAACTGTGTAAAGCTATAGGCTCAAAAAGGAAGTGGCAATACTCACCTCTTGTCTTCATTGCAGGGGAGGAGAGGTAAAAGAGGGAAGTAGGCCTGAATTTCCTGTTTAAGAGTTTTCGGAACAAACCATGTCAACGAAGAGGGGTGGGAAGTAGTTTACATAAATTAAATGTGTATTTGAAGCATGCTGTAAAACTATTAAGTGGATTATGTTTAAGTTTGTATATATGTAAATATTGATTCATGATGTTTGCTTTACAGGTGTTATTTTAAGTAAGATATTTTGTGGATATGTGTTAACTTGTATAGTCTAGTCCCACTTCAACAGGTGGTTCCGGCTAATTACCTGCAGCAGGGGGGTATAAAAGCCCTTAGTTGCTCTTTAGAAGGTTGTTGACGGTTGTGGTTTAGACGTGTAATAAATTTTGCCAATCCCAGGCTTAAATGGACGCAAGACTCACGCCTTTTTTTTAAAAAAATAGTTGGGATCGTCTGACAAATTGACAGGTATGAATAATGACTCTGGTGTGTATGCTAAAATTTACTGATAAAAAAAATTATGCACAAATTCCAAAGATTAATCTCTTTGCTTTGAGACGTTTAAGACGTTACAGTCCACTTAAAATAGTCATTACTGACAATACTAGCCCTTTACGTACTCAAATCTTGCAGTATTGCATTCTACTACCATCTAATATCCTGTCTAATGCATACATAAGCAACACAGCAATGGAGCAGCCTAAATATGATACAGTTTTCCCAGTGAAACGTGTTATTTAAATAAATACATTTAACAAACATATTTAATAAAGTATGGCTCAGATTTGATTGAATATAATTTCACCTTTGTGTTTACAGTAATAGTATAAGTAGGTGTGTTACAGGCTGAATTATTTTATCATTTCACTTAGCCAACTCCCGATGAGAGCTTAATAATTCATTTATTATTTACAATCTGAAGGAAAAACCCAAAAGACTGAGATTATTCAAATTCTTTCAGGTTTAGTAATTTGATTATTTAACCACCATTTTTTAGTTGAAGATGGCGCCGAGGATGGCTGCTGCGTCTCAAGTTCTCTCTCCCCTAACGTTATTTATTCCTTATTTATTCTTACTTATTCTTTTTATTATTTCATTCTTTTCTTAGTTATGCAACCTACTAAAGTGAGCCCTATATTACAATATAATAGAGATAAAATACTATGCATCAGGTCGGTGATGGAAAAAACCACCGCCACCAGCTTACAGCGGGGAATCTCCATGGCGGCGCCTACCTGTTGTTGTACCTGAGCGGCAGAGGCGGCGGAGTAAAAGAGGGTCACAAGCTAGAGTACTGGTCCAGGTGAGAAAACGGGGGAATCTGCCTCCTCTACCGAGTACTCTTCTGGCAAATATTCAGTCATTGGACAACAATCTGGATGAACTTTGGAGCGGAGTGGCGTTTTCAGTGGGAGATTACTATCTGTAACGTTTTTGTTTCAACGGAAACTTGGATCAACCCCTTGATCCCGGACTACCCCATTGTTCCCAAGGGACTCTCCGTTTATCGGCTGGACCGGTCTATACATTCAGGAAAGAGCAAGGCAGGTGGTGTCTGTTTCATGGGGAACAAGTGGTGCTCAGATGTGGGAATTATTTCTACGGGATGTACTCTGGACCTGAAGCTCCTCATGATCAGATGCCAGCCTTATTATCTTCTGCGTGAGTTCACATCGGTTGTCATTACAATAGTGTATGTTCAGCCACATGCTGATATCAACGTGGCCATGGGAGAACTGTTGGAATTTATCAACAGGGCAGAGACTTCATGGCCGGAGGCTGCGTTTATTCTAGCCGGGGAATTTAACAGCGCCAACCTGAGGAAAGTCCTGCGGAGATACCACCAACCCATCAGCTCTTCTATGCGTGGCAAGAACACACTCGATCATCTTTACACCCCTTACGCAAACACGTATAAGGCCCTCCCTCGCTCTCCTTCTGGGAAATCCGATCACGTCTCAGTTCTGCTCCTGCCTTCCTATAGACAGAAATTGAAATGTCATGGAGCAGTGACAGACCATTAAGCAGTGGTCCGTCCAATCAGACTCAGCTCTGCGCAACTGCTTCAGCATGATGGAGTAGAATGTGTTTAAGGATTCTGACTTGAACACATACACGGACACGGTCATTGGTTACATTGGGAAATGCATCAATGACATCGTACAGAGGATTAATGTGCGTACATTTCCAAATCAGAAGGGTTAACAGTGAAGTCTGTGCTAAACTTAAAGTACAGAGATATGCCTGTAACTCAGGCGGCTTAGAGGAGTACAGGAAGTCCAGGTACGCGCTCCGGAGAGCTATATGCAGTGCAAAGAGACAATACAGGGACAAAGTGGAGTTTTATTACAAGGGCTCCAACACCAGGCGCGTGTAGGTCAGACTAAAATCTCTTACTGACTACAAAAAGACCAGAAGTACTGAGGTGATGTCTATATTTCTGCCTGAAGATCTAAACACCTTTTATGCCCGCTTTGAGAGCACCTCTACAGATACACAGGTACAAAAGGCTCAGGAGGACCACTGTCCACCTGTGATATCCTGGGCAGACATGGGCAGAACTTTAAAAAGGATAAACACACATAGGGCTACTGAACCTGACAGCATCCCTGGCAGAGTTCTCATGGTGTGTTCAGACCAGCTGGCAGATGTCTTTTCAGACATTTTCAATATGTCACTGCTTCAGTCTGTAGTCCCCATATGCTTCAAGAAGACCATCATTGTCCCTGTCCCCAAGAGAACTAAAATCATTTGCCTGAATGACTACAGCCCAGTAGCACTCACTTCACCATCATGAAGTGCTTTGAGCGGTTAGTCAAGTCATTCTCTCCATCCCGGACTCATTAGAACCACTTTAGTTTGTCTACAGGCCCAATAGGTCCACTGAAGATGCCATCGCCTTCACCCTCCACACTGCCCTTTCCCATCTGGACCAGATGGATACATACAGTATATGAGAATGGTGTTTATTGATTACAGCTCAGCATTTAACACTATTGTGCCCTCCAAACTTGTCACCAAGCTCAGAGACCTCAGGCTCAACAGTGCCTTATGTGACTGGATCCTGAACTTCTTGACAGGCAGACCACAGGCTGTGCAGATGGGCAGCACCACATCCTCCACCCTGACTCTGAACACCTGTACCCCCCAGGGCTGTGTGCTCAGTCCTCTGCTGTACTCCTTGCTCATGCATGATTGTGTAGCTACCCATAGCTCCAATACCATCGTTAAATTTGCTGACGATACAACCGCCATTAGCTTGATCATTGCAATGACAAGATGGCCTACAGAGAGGAGGTCTGAGGCCTGACATCTTGGTGCCAGGACAACAATCTCCATCTTAACATCAACAAAACTAAGGAACTGATTGTGGACTTCAGGAGGAGGCAGAGGGAGTAACATGCACCCCTTTCCATCAACGGTGCTACAGTGGAAAGAGTCAACAGTTTCAGGTTCCTTGGGGTTCACATAGTGAGGACCTCACCTGGGCTCATCACACTGACTTTATTTCAAAGTCAGCCAGACAGAGGCTCTTCTTCCTCCACAGGCTACAGAGGCTCAACATGGACTCAAGGATACTCTGCAACTTATAGATGCACCATAGAGAGTATCCTGATTAACTGCATCACCACCTGGTACAGCAGCTGTACCGCCCTCCACCACAAGGCTCTACAGAGTTTGGTGAAAACTGCTCAGCACATCACCGGGATGGTCTTGCCACCCATGGAGGACCTCTACACCCAGTGGTGTAGGAGAAAGGCCTCCAAAATCATTAGGGACCCCAGCCACAAACTGTTTTATCTGCTATCATCTGGCCGACGGTTTTGCAGCTTTCAAGCCTGTACCACCAGGCTCAGGGACAGCTTCATACCACAGGCCATGAGACTTCTAATGCTGTCAGCAGCAATGTCGCATTTAAATAATAGCATCTTCTTATTGCTTATTATATATTTTATTGTATAACTTATTTGTAGTATTCTTGCTTTTTGTGTTTGACTATTTTCATGTGGTTTATATTATTTTTAGTATTGTTGGGAGAGCCTGGGATCAAACAATTTCACTGCCAATGATTATTGATGTAAATGTTGTGCAAGGACAATAAAAAAAAATCATTCATTCATTCATTCATTTATTCATAACTAAAACTTATCTGTATTGTTCTTGGAGGTACTGGTCCTTTATTTGCTTGGGATCAGATTGATATCAAATCTGCTGTTTATCCAATAAAGTTAATTCAGCTTGGTTATTTTAAGTCATCTTACTGAAAACATTAAAACAATTATTTGTGGAAAAAATCAGGGACCTTTTAAATAACGTTTTCCAGAGAGGCGCTGTTGAACCAAGATTTACTGAAGGAAAAGACAAGACACACAACAAAGAAGAAAACTGGCTCACCTATTGGTCAATGCAGAACAACTTAGTTTTCTAGTACACAGGAGCTAAGCGTGGAGCTGCATCAGATTCTCATGGTCTTGGACTGACTGGTATTCTATCAAAACTTTTTCAGAATTCTTTCACGTCTGATTGCGAGCTATTTCTCTCGTCCAGAGTCGCCTATCATCCCACACAAGCTTATGTTTTGGTTGTGTTTACCTGAGGTGCCGAGCACTGAACCAACAATGCACTGTTTTGTGTTTTCTGACTTCTGACATTCACAATACCCCAAATGAAGCTGACTTTCCGAAGAAACGAACTAGGATTTGAATCAAGGAGGCTGGTGAGAATGGGCCCTTGAGAACATGCAACAGGCAGTGAAGCAAAAAATTTCAATTTACATGGTTACAAACACAAAAGGTTAAATTCCTGTTGAATGTACATTTCCCATGAGTCTTTGCACAAGTACTGCTAGATGATGTGTGTTTAGGTCTGACTGTTGAGTAGACCAGTGACGTGCGATCAGGGGAGGTCATGACAAAGAAAAAAACATACAATAAATATTATTATTTTCCACTGATCTTTGTTAAAAATGCATTTTCAGTATGACTCTAACAGGTTTTTGACAGTTTATTAAGTAAAAATTGCCAAATTTGAGTATTTCGCGATCAAATCTAGTGCAGAAGCCCCGATGGAGGCACAGGCGAGCTATGCCTCAGCTCTGACTGTGCCATCAAATACAAACTGGGTTGCATGACACATGCTGTTTTCTGTTCCTCAGCATATCGCCAATATGAACTTTACAGAAATATTTGTTATAAACCATGACTCTCTGCAGTCTGTGTAATGTATTTAATGTATTTGTTAGAGAAATATTCCCATTTTTCGTATAATAAAGTGCAGAGAAAAGTCAGCAGGTGAGACAAACAGTACCCTGCCTCACCTCAAGGGGGCGCACTCACACACCAACATGGTGTGTTAGTGTTGCCAACTTAGCGACCTTTTTTTTGTTTGATTTTTTAAAGCGACTACCGACAAATCCAGCGACTTTTTCAGTATTGGAGACTTTTGTAGACTGATGTATATGAAAGTAGTTTATTCTTCTCAATGAGGAGTGGGTGGTGCTGCGCAGGCCCCTCCCCTGTCAAAAAGCAATCAGAAGAGGCGTCTGGCAGCAGCAGTAGCAGCAGCTGCTTTCAGAGCAGGAGATGATCACCTGTTTCATTTTCCATGACATTCCTCTCCACAGCAGCCTCCATGTACCAGGCTATTATGCACATTAGATGATGTCATTTATCGATTTCTAGCAACTTTCAGGACAGCCAGTAGCTACTTTGTGGGTGTGTGAGTATAATTGAAAGAGGAATGCTGATAGGATATGAATCATTACCTGTTGCATACTGTTGAATGAATATTGAAATAAGATGCTCTTTTCCATTCTTACAATTGTAAATCAGTGCCTCACCAACCACAAACTTCACTGCAATTCACTGGTGTAGACCTAACTTGAATGAACTTTATTTAATAACTTGTTACTATAAAAGCAATTTAAGTTGGTTCTACGGGACTGTCTCAGAAAATTAGAATATTGTGAAAAAGTTCTTTATTTCCTGTAATGCAATTAAAAAACATGAAA
>JBAFSZ010000018.1:27666566-27681244 GCA_036919955.1 Melanotaenia pygmaea
TTCGTGTTTTTTAATTGCATTACAGGAAATAAAGAACTTTTTCACAATATTCTAATTTTCTGAGACAGTCCTGTACAGTTCTTTTATTTCAAGTAAATTACATCAACAAAAGTTATTATTACTAATCAAAAGAATTATGATTTGTCTAAAAATAAATAAATAAGAGAAAAATTTGGAAATTTTTGCTTTTAAATGCTGGATAAAATCGTGACTTTAACTATTTACATAGAGCAGCACAGGTAAAAGTATTATTGTCAGATGATGGATGAAAATAATCCCAGAGGAGGCTGGTTTTGGGGGAGCTTAATCCATCTCTGTGTTGGTGCAAACTGTCAGTTTGTTTCTGTTGTCATGGCGCCATGTGGCCACAATGAGAGCCACGATGAGAGGCGAAGTACCAGTAATTGGTCCCATTTATCCTCTTCAGACCTTTTGGGCATCCACACAAAAGTGTTACGGTAGAAGTTTCCATTCATGGATAAAATGCACACTCGTTTCTTGGCTGTTTTGGACAGATTTGGACTGATGAGTTTGGCAGAGACTCCCGGACAGACTCAAGCATTTTAGCCGGAAGCATATTTTTCTCCTCATCTTGTCCTCTGCAGTCAAAGACAATCAGTGTCTGACAGTCGAATGCTTCAGCTTCATTTCCTTTTATTCTCTCAGAAAGGTGAGAGTCATGGTCATTTAGAGAAACAATAAACTTGTTTTTGCTCCCTTATTTAAAGCTGTTTACCGACATTAACCAGCATCTGATATTAAGCAGAATGAGTCGCCGAGCAGAGGAAGCAATAGATTCAAAGCCGGGTCTGGCCCGGCGGAAATGGAATTGAATGGAGTGGCAGCCGAAGGTGTCAGCGTTACGCTGCATCCAGTGAGTGGAACATCTGATAATTAGATGTCACCAGTCATGATAATGGATTATATCCTGTATTTTCCGAGTGCTGCTGTTATACATCACACTGGCATTAAGAAGCAGTGGAGGCTAATCTACAAAGAAAAACATTTTGATGCGGCATAGCTCTTAGGTATATTTGAGAAGGGAGAGTTTAACTGAGCTGAACATATTTATTGCCTGAAAGAGCCAAAAAAATTGATTACTTGAAATTTGTGCTATAATTTAAATTTCTAATGTAGTCAGGAGTCGTCAACTAATTTTCAATCATGACTGAGTTTGAAATGTATTTAAGAGCGGCTGATAGAAATATCTGGGAACAGTTTTCTTTTCAAATGATTTAGTGAACAGTTGACAGCAGTCAAAGCAGAATTTAGCATAATAAAATTAATATGTGAACTCATAACTTAATCCCCAAAATAATCCACCTTTATGGTGGTGTGCTTCTGTGCAGAAAAACACACCCACTCCGCTCAGAAACTGTTTTATTTCTTCGTTTACTCTCGTCGGCAACTCAAACGTTCTAAATAACCAGTGGTTCTGAATTCATAACAGACTCCAATTAAAAAACAACCATGTAACTATATATATTTTTCTTTAAATCAATATTACTTATAAAGGTTTTTACTACTGCCAACAACTTCAACTCAGCTCCAATCTCAGCAAGTTAGAGAGCTGGAATAGCATCAAGAAGTCACGGAATTCCACTAATAAAATCAAAACTAAATTCTTTATCTCACCCGGCTCAACCAGGTAGTGAACAGCCATGCAAACATCTGGGGAACCTCATGTCTTGTTTCTACCATTTTTAAATTAATATTGAAATTAAAAAAAGGACTGCCCAGAACTTTTTACACCACAGTTCTCATGGAACGGTCCTGCTTCATCAAATGTATGAAAGTTCTCTTTCCTATGTGTTTTTATATATGTCTGTTACGTAAGGACTCCAGGAAGACAAAGGAAGGTTAACTGGTTTATTCTGGAACCAATAGACTGAAGATAAACCTACAGTTACCAATGCATAGGAGAGGAGTCTAGCAGGGGAGAGAGTCCAGGGTACGTGGTTTAAGGTCCGACAGGGAGTGACTGAAGTGGTGGAGTATATAAGGACCGGAGAGTCAATGTGAACAGGTGTGGCAGGTTGACTGGATTACTGATTAGTGGATGCGGAACAGGTGTGGAGGATGAGGGAGGTGAGAAGTGAATGGAGGAGAAGAACAGGGGATTGTAACAATGTCATGCTTGTGAGGGCTCATTTGCACTAGCACTGTTTGGTCCACTTTAAATAAACCCTAGTCCATTTCCATGGATAGTGTGGTTTGGTTGGAGCAGTGTGAACATGCATTCACACTATAGTGCTGACCAAAGAAGTGAACTCTGGTCCGCTTAAAAACTAGAGATCTAGAGAAAGGCAGGATGGGGTCGGGAGAACAGCGTAAGCAGTACTGAGTGGGTGAATCTGGGATAAAAACGCTCAGCAGGTGATCAGAGTTGTAGTTGCTGTGGGGTCTTCCTCCCCTACTGAAGGTAAAACTTTAACTTCATTTTGTATGTGCAGCCTCATTCGTTACTCTTTTCTCAAATCCTGTGAGGGCTGGAACAAAGATGGACCAGTCAAATAAAAACTTTACCTTTTAGCTCACCTCTGTCTTCACCACAGCAGTCCAGTGCAACACCCTTATTACTGCTGGCAAAGCCTAAATCCATCTATTCATCTCTTACTCCATCTCATTATCACTGATGAACAAAATCATTAGCTACTAAGACTCTGAAGGCTCTCCAACCCAGAGGGAGTACCACCATGAAATGTTTTCTTAAAATGGGTGTTTCTGTTTTATAAATTTGCATTATTAGTTAAACACTTAAAAACATCATCAATGAGCTCTTCAGTGATTACTTACAAGTAAACAGCAGGTATGCTGATTAGTTTTTTTTTTAAAGAAACAAAGTAAAATGGTTTAAAGAAGAGTGGTTTACCTCATTTTGACGGATTATCTCAGTTTAGAGGAAACATTTGTTTGTTAGTAATGAGCAAAAGATCAAACCCTGGGTGGTGCATGGCTGCAGGTGAAGCTTCTGTCGGGGTGAATCGTTATCATCCCATGTTTATTTAGAAAGATTTGGTCAAAGCAGGCAAAATTGTTGTACATTTGAAGATCATTAGTGGGCTTACAAAGGGATTAGGTTGTTGAAAGGCAAACAAGGCATTCAGTATGAGGTCACACATTTGATTTTACATAATAATACACACAAACACACACTTCTATCTGTTATGGCAGTTACATTCTACTGTTGTGTGCTCACATTCTTGTTTCAATGCTAATACTCCAATAAATAAATGCTAATACATGTGCATTCTTTAACTTTCACATCCCCACTGCTACATACGCTCACACACAAAACACTCCCACAGAGCAGCATAAGCAAGTCTCAGGTTTCCGTCAGGCTCCCCATTCATGTCAGGGTTCCTCCTCTGTTTGCAATGATCATTAAGCAACTCCCCACACACCACACAGGCAGCAGCTAACAGGGGAAGAGTGTACATGCTGTTTATTAGAGGCAATTAAAAGCATGTCTGCTTGTGCAGGAATACACACACGCAGTCAGACACACACAAATTTGCCAGAGTTTTTTCCTGTGATAGCATGTATGGCAGTTCTTTCACTCTCAACATGGACAGACAGTGAACATGTTGTTTGTTTGCTTTAGTGCCACCATGGAAATCAAGAATCCCATTCCCACTGGTGGAGAAGATGTCAAACAGCTGATGGAGGAAAGACTTGTTTCTGAGTGTGTTTGTGTGCGACTGAGAGACAAATACGGATAATGAGCTGAAGCAGTCGGTGAAAATACGGCTTGAAGATTAAGTCTGCTTTAAGCTGTTGCACAATCCGTCTTAAGAGAATCATTTATTTATTTCATAAAATGTCTCAAATGATAAAAGGCAAATATAACAACGGTCTGTGAAAGAACAACAAATATTTGGACATATACAAATACAGCCACAAACAAATAAAGAATAAGGCAGGTGGCTTGAGAAAGCTGGTCTGAAGGACAGCACTGGGAGACTTACCTTGGCGACTAGGTGCGGGAAACTTTAGGCATCTCATGATTCGATTATGATTCAGATGGTCGCAATGCGGTTATAAAACGATTATTAATGCATCTTTGTCTTCTGTTTTCTTCTGCATCTTCTGTGTGACTATTTGACTACTACTACTTCCCAAATGGAAACATGTAACACGGTTTCACATATTTGTTGTGACAAACAAAAAAGACAACTTAATCTATTGGTAAATGAGGTTTAAAACCACCACACAAAAGCAAAAGATGCATCAATCCTTAGAGTCCAGGGCTGATTATATGTCTATTACAACTTACCGTGTTGTTCCACGCCTGACTGCGAGGCATTTCTCCCGACCAAAGCTGCCTAACCTACATATGACTATGTTTTGGTTGTGCACCACAAATACCTGCGTTAAACTCACAAAATCCTTTGCAGTGTAGTCCACTTCTTATATGTGGTTCCCCATCAGCTTTTAATCATCACGTCTGTTATGTGTACGCCACACTGTCCAGGCACTGAAATAATGCGGTTTTTAGATTCACCTTTTGAGTTCCTCAACATTATGTTATTGTTTAACTCTGATTTTTTTTAACATTTGCACATCAATTCCAAATCATCCACGTCTGTAAAATGACTTTTCCCCTCACCTCTATTGGCCGCACAGGAACAGAGCACACTACACATCTGTCCATCATCTTCAGCTTCACACCATCATGATCACAGGTTGTCATCAAGCAGGTGACAAGCTGTGTTAAAACCTGTAATGTGACAGGACCCCTGCTCTCCTGTAGAACATGGGATAATGGCCTGGTTGTACAGTAATTGTGTTATTCTTGTTTCAAGTTTTGAAATCTGTCAAGCAAGGATTGTTGATCAGAGAGAAAATTAAATGACTTTAGGGTTGCCAGATTAAAAACAACAAAAAAAACTGATTTGCATCTAACAAAGCTGCTGCAGGACCGATACACGTGTAACACTCAAAGTGGATATGTCAGACCAATAAATAAGATCACAGAGGTGGTGCTACCAGCCATTTCAATGTATTCACAGAATGGAGTCAAGTTTGTAAGATCATATTTTTTTTTACAAACTGTCGCGAATACCTGCATCAGCACCTCAGACAGGAAGTATGAAAGTTTTTGACACCATGAGACAGTGTTGGAGAAACACTAAACAAGCATCACAAGTTAACAACGTAAAATTCACTTGAGTGATGAGTTATGTGTATGTTTTACCATGAGATCATGCTGGCCGGCCACAGATCTACTGTAAATGCTTTTTAGATAGTTTTGACTCTGTAAGGATCCTTCCTCAAGCCTGTACACACAAACACAGGCATTTCCACAGATGTTTGATCCTTTTTCTTTTTTTTTTTTTAAAAAAAACATTTGTGCCCATTCCAAATATAAATACATATTTTTCCAAGGTAAAGGTTTTAACTGACTGACTGTGCTTAGAAAGGAAATCTAGGGGTCTTTAGCTTGTAATTTCAGACTCTAACCAAGATATTGCAACAAAAACTAATCCAGGAGACAAAAACTACAGACAAACCTCCTAATTCTGGTAGAAAGGAAAAGGCTTGGGGTAGACAGAATTATAGCAAAATAATGTAAAAAATAAAAACAATTACCCATATGACCACTACATGACCTATACAATCAATCATGTGGATTTAAATCACATCACAAGGATGGTTTTTCTTCTCACAGAGGGTTGAAATGAAGCAGTAGAAAACAAGAAAATCAAGCTAGCAAAGTAAGACTGTAAAGCTGTTGTCTCTGTACTTGTGAAAGTACTGGAGTCCCCCCCCTCCATGAGAAAACAGGGGGAGGATTTAATTATTTATGATCAGCAGTCATACATTCTCAGCTCAAAAATTGAATGCCGTCATTCATCATGGGAATGATGACAGAGTTTTAATTTCAAAATGGGCAAAAGAATTCAAGGTTAATAAAAAAATAAAAAAGTCCCTCATTAAAAACTTAGGCTAGTTGTTTCTCTGACAACTGTGGGTGGATCATAAGATGACTCAAAAATGAAAATAACTGAGGAAGCAAAATAGTGCAAATAAAGCAACTTAACACATCATATCGTTTCTAATCAGAACACATGCAAAAAAAAAACACAGTAAACTTAAACAATCAACATACATTTATGTGGAAGAGAAAGTACATACTCCTAATTTAAAGTTTCCATAAATTAGGACATAAATCCGTCATTCATCAAAACAATCTTACAATAACACCTCATGTGAACAACACGTGACATTATAGATCCTCAATGTTTCCACAGAAAGTAAGACACTCGCAGTCAGGTGCTGTTAATCAAATGCTTTGATGAATTGATTAATATCAGTATAATAAAGAGTGCATTTCTGACATGCTGGGACAGGTTGCCTTGCTGTACCACTGCCAAACTTTACTGCAGGCAGAGGAACACGCGTACAAATCCAACACATGCAGCAATGAAACGAGGATATGTGGAGTCTCATCTACAACCTACAGACGGAAACTATACGCTGCACTATAAAGCAATATACTCTCAATTTTGGGGAGTCAACACTTCAGTCTGCAATGCTGAGAACATCGTATCAGAGCGTGGGACGACTCAGTCCTCTTTCAGCCATGCCATACGTCACTTGAATGACTTTGCTTCGCCTCCCTGACACCAAGAGCGCCATGCTGAAGTCTGAAACCGCCCTCATGTCCAAGATCTATGCCCACCTGCTCAGTCAAGTGAGCCACGTGACACGTTACCACGCTATGAGAAAAACCCATCTCCTCAGTGGAGAAGAGAACTCCACCATCACTGCTACCAAGAAACCTCAGATAAAGACTAAGACATCCAGGGTATGGCCTGCATGCCCGTCAGCTCAAGTCTCCTGCCAGAGACACCGAAAGATTTCATCCAAACATTAAAGATTTGAACGATTACCTCAGCAAGGTCAAGTGCTGCCTGCTTGACTCGCCCTGCGTGACGTTCATCTGAAGGCAACAGCCAGGAACGTCCATGTCTTCATGGAAACTCTTTGTCAGCGATCGCTATTCAGCACTCTACTACGCACTTCAAGAAGAACACTCTCTTCAAACTGAGTAAGTTTCGGCCAACCTTGGAACCAGAGCAAGAGGCCCTGAGAGAGGATTACAGGCACGTACGAGCTGCATACTTTCATGTGATCCGTGTGCCAGGTTTTGACGAGGACTAAGCTTTTTAAGTTGTTCACACCTTTACATTTACACGCATACATAGGTTTGCTTGTTCACATTCAGCCTCTCTAAAATGTACATTAAAAACTAATTTTAAAAAGAAATAAAAAGAATAAAAACTAAAACAGAAAAAGCAAGTAATAAATTTAAACTTAAAAACAAAAGAGAAAAGAAAAAAAGAACATTATATTAAAACTATTAAAAACATGATCAAGTTTAAAAATTCAAGCTGAAAAGAAACAGATGCAGATTTGGACTTTTTAAATAAAAACATTGTAATGTAGCAGAGAGCAAGTGGGTCTTTAACCTGGATCTAAATAAACTGAGTGTTTCAGCTGATCTGAGGCTTTCTGGGAGTTTTTTCCAGACATGTGGAGCATAGAAGCTGAATGCAGCTTCTCCATGTCTGGTTCTGACTCTGGAACTGATAAGAAACTGGATTCAGAAGACCTGAGGTTTCTGGCAGGTTCTTACTGGGTCAACAGGTCACTGATATATTTTGGTCTTAAACCATTCAGAGATTTATAGACCAGCAGCAGAAGTATCCTCTGTCCGACAGGCAGCTAGTGTAAAGACCTCAGAGCTGGACTGATGTGGTCCACTTTCTTGGTCTTGGTGAGGACTCCAGCAGCAGAGTTCTGAATAAGCAGCATGTGTCTAATTAAATTTTCTAGGCAGACCTGTAAAAACCATCCCCCTGAGGCCCTAAATGTATATTAATGTCTAGGTTGTGATTAAAATCTATTGGGGCAGGGAGTTGCAGGGGTCCACCGGGGGACCCCGCAATGGGGACCCCAGAGCCAACCCCACCACCTCCACCCGCCCCACAGAGCCCTATGTGTGATGTGTATGATGTGGGGTGGCAGGGGAGGAGAGGGGCTCGGGGAGGGGCACAACCAGGAGAGAGATCTCTCTCCCAGTCAGCCAACTCCTCAGCTGGCTGCTGTAGGCGCCCCCGCCTCCCCAAGACCACCCAAGGGCAGAAGAGCAAAGGCCCTGCCCGACCAAGAGTCCAGTGAATCAGCATCAGGGGACCAGAGAGCCCCAGGTTGCACACACATATACTGGTCGAGCCCAAGGCACAGTGCCCTCATCCACACAAATTATCAGCGATTATTTGTTGATAATTCTTGATGATCCCCAGACTGACTGAAAAACCCCCATCTGGCCTCAATCTTTTTATAGGTTTTTATTGCTTTACTAAATAATCTGAAGTTAATTATTCACAGACGCCCAATAGCATGTGTCTCTTTTTTAAGCACCAAATAATAACATGACGTTTTCCCCTGTCCACAAGCTTATTTTGCTGACCAAAACGGATCTACCCAAGTATCAGGAAGTAAAAAATACTACTGCAAAAAAATATGGGGGGGGACAAATGAGAAATACTTCCCTGTACTTTCATTAAGCAAATGCAGAACACTAAAAATGATTCAAAACAGCCTGAGTAAAAATTATGCTCATTATCTTTTAAACAGCACCATTAAAAATCAGGATATTAATCCTACTGGCTGTATTTTACTTTATTGTATTTTATTCAGGAATTTTTGGACTTAACGCAGTTTCAGAAACCCCCGGGACAGAAAAAAATCTGCTACTAAATATCATTAAATCAGCCTGTGTAGGTCTATAATTCACCATATTATTCCTTAGTCAGTAAAAAGTTGGGCATCTCTCTGTTTTACCAATCCTCTAACTTCTTTTCCAGTATAACTTTTTTTCTCTCTCTTCTGCTCTCCATAATACATTATAATGTTAATATTGCTGATATAAGTTGAATATTTCTGTCATGAGTTAAAAATCATATTCAGTTAAATATGGATGGGCATAAACAAATCCAGGAGATAAGACTGTAAATTATAAATGCGAAGGGAAGCGATTGTGGCTTACCAGAATAAAACACAGGCGTAGGATCAGTTCAGATGTTTGCAAGCAACAAATCTTCGATACATAAACCATTTCTCCAAAACAGTGATTTTCTTGCTCAAGCAATGTCTTCTGCACACTCTCACAACACGGTCTTTCTTTATTTCACATTAAACTCCAAACCATTTTAAGTGGAATGCCTCTTTTCTTTTAATATTTTCACTTGTGATATGCATTTGTGGTGAAGGTGATTAGCATGTACTGTAATATGGGATACTTTTGCAGTCATCACTGGGAATAAAATAAGCCAAGAGGGGATTCAAATCATGCAAAAAAAGTCAAATTGCACCATTTAACAGATGCACTAACTCCTCAGGCCATCAGGTCCTTTACTTATTTTCTAAAAAACAGATGAGCAGTTTCTAAAATTTATTGGAGAAAAATTCTCAAATTAACTGGAAAATTAAAGATGAAGCAGGCAGGTTATTTGTTTATTATCGATCATGTTATTATATTATGACTTCATGATTATCACTTATTTTTATTTATTTTATTTTATATTATTTTATTTTATTTTTATTTATTTATTTTATTTTATTTTATTTTATTTTATTTTATTTTATTTTATTTTATTTTATTTTATTTTATTTTATCACACACAGTTTCTATGTAGAGCTCCCCAGTTTGATTTTGCCATGCTCAATGACAATAAGGCTCTTCTAATTCTTATTCTGAATATTTAGCCTCAGGTCCTTGCTCACTTACCTGCTGTTGATTTTTTTAATCAGGTTGTGCTAATTTCTCCTTATTATATTTCCAAGTATAATCTGTGTCTACAGTCTTTTCTTAAAGACATGACCAAATTTTATTTAATTTCCACCAAAGCTGCCAATTCCTTCTCCAGTTTGTCTGCTGACATCAGTCGGTTACCCACCATCCACTTACTGCTGTTACACTTGTGCTTGCACATTGCATGTTTCTAAGCAGCTGGAGAAGCAACAAATGGATTCTTTCAATTTCTCAGGGGATGGCTAAAAGGATAACATAGCTGAAATACATGCATACAAGGACAATTGGGATTTAGTGATCACAGTGGCCAGGCTGCTAAAAGAAATTCTTGAGGGAGAGTATGAGACTAAGGAAAAACAATCAAGTTCCTTATTTATAGAAATAACTTTTTTTTATATTTTGGGTGACGTTTAAGGTCATTCTACACTCTTTAAACATGCCGTTCACTTGGGGAAATATTAAACCTCACCCATAAATAATAAAACAAATCTCTAGCACTGCTTTCATAATAAACAGGAGGGGTAAATCAGCAGCTTAAAGGCCTCTGCGACTGAATAAAGGCTGAGAAGTCTCAACTTTCTCTGAGTTACAGAAACGGTCAAATGAAAAGCAACATTTTTGCTTCAGATAAACACTGAGGACACAAACAAAATATCGACCTTATAAGCTGAGTTCACAGTATTACAGTTTCTGGGTCATTCTTACTTAGTGAACAGAATAACTCCTTCAGCTTATATTTACTGAAAATATTTTAATAATTTTTCTACAACCACAAAGCTTGATTGTTTCTGCAATAATCATCGTGTGGACCCATTTTCTATTTGAGTTACTCAAAAATATTAAAAACATCTCTTTTGCTGTTCCTTGTATACCATGTTATGAAACTCTATTGACAGATGCCTGCAGAATGACATAATAACAACAATAAAGAGAAAAACAGCAGTGTTTCAGAGCGCAGCCTCCTCCTCGCCGATGTTCACTGCATCGGCTGTGCTTTCTCTTGGCTTTCATCTCCACTTTTTTTTTGTGCAGACAAGAGAAATGTTCATCTGTCTGCTGTTGTTTTATTTACTCTGTACGTATATAAATAATTAACTTAAACTCTCCAGTTCCTTAAAACCCCCTAAAAAAAACAAAAAACAGTCGTCCAGCCACATTATAAATCAATAGAGTGAAGCAGACCACTGGGAAAGTAAAAACTATTCTCCAATATTTCTTATTTTTTATTCAACTGTTCAGCCTATCCAAATATTAACATTCACAGAGCTACATGTTACCAAGCAAGCAAAAGAGGAATGGACTTTTAACCAAAATAACAATGAATGTGTACACGTGCTTGATATGCATTTGTTATGTGATGGGATTTTATATTTGCTTTGGAATAAAGAAAGGAAATTATAGCACCTTTCACAGATTAAATACCACACAGTGCTTTACAATAGGAGTAATGAAAATAAAATACATGAAAGACATAAGACAATTAGAAAACACATAAGGGCACATAGGGTTAAAAAAGCAAACAAAAAAAAAAACTTGTTTAACCTGCTTGAATAAAACTGTTTTCATTTTCTTTTTAAAAGAAGTGTCAGAACAGCTGACGTGGCCAACGATGTGCTGGTGCTAATGTTATCGACATGACATTTATAGGCTTGCATATGGAAATGCAGGTAGTTGCTGATTTTACTGATGAACAAAAGGCATCACAAAGTGTTATTCACTGGATTTGCCAGAGAAAGTCATTTTTTAGCCACTTGATTGGCCAACATGGCTTCAGAGGCAGGAGCTAGATCACCAGCTTTTGGTTTGGCTACTGACAGCATTTTAATCATGCCTGTCCATTTGTATATAAACACAGATTTATTGTAAACAATGCTATGTAGATATAGATTTTTTTCCTCTTTTTGGCATAAGACATAAACTGCATCTTTCCTTCAGACTTTCTTTAAACTTCAGTTTAATTTTAATTTTGATTTCCATTTTTGAGTTTGATTAATCTCATATTCTTAAACATTCTCTCAAAATGCATCCCTCTGCTGCCTCAGTGTTTTAAAAATGCCCAACTTTATGTAAGGTGGGGGAGCATAGTATAACATCCAGCCAGACTCAGAATGCATATTTTAAATACATAAAGTCAGTTCTTATTAAAACCGAAGCAACAGTGCTTATAGTCCAGTGTGATGGTGTTTCCCTTCCTGCAGGCCTCCGTTCGCAGGTCTTATATCCACACACCTTCACAGGTGCTGCCGATTATGACAATAAACACTGAAGCACATGATGCACTGTGTACATTTTAACCAGAAAACAGTGACTTATATGCATTTTAGTTCTATTCTGTAAATATGATAATGTGCTATAAATAAACTTCAAACACCCAACACCCATTCAAAAAGGTTATGACATTACTTTCTAATGAGAGCAACGTTAAATACGGTGGGGAAAGAAAACATAATAGATGTTTGTAACAGTAATCATCTTGTTAGATCTAAATATGTAGTAAAAGGAATCAGAGGAGTGAGCAGGATGATGTGGAGGCTGCATCATGAGGAGCATGCTGGGTTTCAGACAGCAAGGACTAGACTGGTTGCAGCATGAAGCTGTAGGCGAGGTGTACCAAGAACAAAACAGTCCAGCAAGGTGTAGTTGGATGAGGCTGGCAACAGACGCAGCACACAGAGAGAGACTTTACTAAGAAAGTCTTTATTAAGAGACTAAGAGACTTATTAGCCCTGTGGAGAATGGAGCCCCTGGTCTGACTTGTGTTTCTGGGATAGTGCTTTTTGAAGACACAAATTTAGTAGTTATCGTTCCACAGCTAGGATTACTCCTCTGATTGGACATTTTAGAAGTCTCATATCAGCATTTCTCACCATTTGCAGGAACATTTTCTTCCTCTGTTGGCAGCAAAGCAGCGACAGCAGGAACACCAGCAGTATTCAGAGTTATGTGGTTCTGTTTCCTCTCAGCACAGAATATTTCACTGTTACATGCAAAGGAATGTTCAGAACTTCTGCCTCAGTCTGTATAAATCTTTACATCCAATTACTTAGTCAATGCACAACGAACAAATGAAATGAAAGCAAAGAGAGATTTTTAATAATTAAAAAACAGTAACAATAGCACCCACCTCTCACACAGAATAATAATAGAAAAATGAGCTGTCAGGGACGTGGAAAAAAAGCTATTAGGTGGCATTTTAGGAGCCAAGATGAATAAGGAGGGGCTTTGAGAATAAATTCCATCTTCATCAACAGATTACGTTGTATTGAAGGTCACGTCAGTCCATTCTAAGAAATACTTTGATTGTTGGATAGAAAACAAACAGTTATGATGCTTTTATGCAGAGAACATGACAAAGTTCTGTCCAGCAACAACGGCAAAAACAAGTCCAGCAATAAACAAGATTTTCCTTTTTTTTAAGGGAAAATCTTGTTTGTAGTTTTTGAAATTTGCTGCTAGCTCTGGGAATGTTACTTAGGAAAGTTTTGCAACATATCTTAATCTGTAAAAACCGTTTCACAATTAAGAGCACCAATTTTGTTAGCAACCAGTTACCCCATTAGAGACACTTGTGCCTGGTCAGGTTTTATGTTGTTTGGGCAGAACAAATTGTATTTAGGGGTGAGGGGAATAGATAATAGATAATCTATAACGCTTCGTCCATTAAGGGTCGCAGGGAAGCTGGAGCCTAACCCAACATTTAGCGGGTAAGAGGCAGGGTACAACCTGGACAGGTCACCAGTCCAGCGCATATGTTGGCCCTTAATAGCAGTAATTGCTGAACATTGCTGAATGTAAGATCTGCCAGTAAACAAGCCAGCTATTGAGCAAAAATCTGATGCCTCACTAAATCTAACCCCATTTTCACTCTTTTGTAAAAATAAATAAAGATTAAAGTGTAACTGCACCCCCTACTTTTTGCGTAACTCCACCCACTGAAAAAAATTTTGAAAATATCCGAAACGGCAGGGGTTAGGGTTTGAGGTGTGGGTTTATCACACCTAGCGGAGAGTGGGCGGGTTGGGACAGGCAGAAATGATTGACAGACAGCAGCTCTGCTCACTAGCAAGATGGAAGGCGAAATTCACAAAGCACCTATGCCACAGAGCGGTCTTTGAGGTGGAAGAACTTTCCCCTCCTGAATTTCCTCAGCTACACATGAACAAGGTGGTCCTGAACCGTATCAGTCTGAGCCTGTCAGCAGCTCCAGCAGCTCTGGAAAGCTTGGAGACTCGCGGCAGGTTGTGGCAGCTGCAGGAAGTGTCGCCAGATGAGGATCAGCAGGTAAAAAATAAAGTTTGGTGTTACTCTTACTCCCTCTCTCTCATTGCAGGAATATTTAATAAGAAACTCTGTGAAAAAACAGAAGTCTGAAACGAGCAAATCTATGCCAGCTAAGTTCACATCCCTTCATCTGCGTTGGTGGACATGGTTTTCTGTCTCCAAGACCCATCTGTTTGCATCTGGAGGGAGGGGCTGTGAGGTTTTTAAACTTTGGTCATGACATAGAGAAGCACCAAGTATGACTCTAGATCACGAAAAACAAAACCTGGTTTATCCCTGTAGAGGGCATTATGAGTTGAAATGTCACGATCAACGGATACGTGACCTTACTTGCGTGCTGAGACAGAAAGACAATCGACGACCTATTTAAAATTAAATGTAACATTTCATAAAGATACTGGCATGTCCACCGTGGTGTTTGAAGGACGGAGATTTAACGTTTGTGGACACTGCCCACTGCTGGTTGGGACGTTGCGGGATGACAGCATGTTGCTCCTTTCTCGTTTCTCCTGGACTGACGGAGCCCAATAAGCCTGCAAGCTGCTTTCACAACGATGCGCCGTCACAGACGTGA
>JBAFSZ010000018.1:27692375-27703661 GCA_036919955.1 Melanotaenia pygmaea
GTAAAGCAGAACCATGCCTTTTTGTGACTAAAGAATAGTTATATGCCTAAGCTTAATTTGCATTTGTGTTTTTATAGTCTTCAGTTTTGTATTTGAAATGCTTACTTTGACTGAACTGGTTCATTTTATTTTACTTCTTAAAGGTATTTACAAATCTGTGAGCTGTACACCTAGCTTGCCACCTCTCTTTTGGAAGAGCCTCATCAGATGTCAGAATACACATCGAGCTGGGACAGGAACTTTGACTGAAGTGGGACAGTAGTAATTCGCCTAAATTCTGCATTGACCTGAAAACAAATAAATACACAATTTAAATTGAATAAAAAAATCTAGGAATTAGGTAAAGTTTGAAGTTTATTTAAAACACATGCAGTTGTGAAACTGTATCTAAAATCTTATCAAAACATGTGTTAAAAACATAAATGAAAGGTTAAATTAAAGAATAAATATTAATCTTACCTCCCTGACTTCAAACAGAGCCGGCCACCTTTGCATGAAATCTCTGACCATTGGTGCATCTGGAACAACTTCATGTCTTCTGTGAGCAAATGTCCTTTCCATCTTGACTTTCACAACCTCTGTTGTTCGTTTTCTTTACATCCGAGAGAAGAGCATTCTGCATGGCCTCCAGACTCTCCTCAGTTTCTGTTGATGGGTTTGCAGGATAAAAATTCACTTCTGCTCTCTGGGCCTTTTTCACACCAAAGGCTGCACTGCGATTTCCTTCAGGTTTGTTTTTTAAAGAGTTAACTGTCACTTCTGAGCAGCCCAGTTTTCTCAGGTGTGTGTGGTAGTTTGAGAGGGTGTTTTTTGATAAGACTCTGAGCAACCTGTTCCATTTCTTTATCTCTCACATAGACTTTATACTGTACAATTTCCTGCACCAAAGAATCAAGGATGGTTGATTTCAACTTGGGGTCTGGGATAAGTGTTGTGCCATTTTTAATGTAAGCCATGTTTGCCTGCTGAAGCTTGATTTCAGCATCATAGGAGAACTTTGGTACATAAAAAACATCAGGCCAAGAGGATCGAGAGCTTGTTGATTCACTGGATGACAGTACGAAGAATCATGAACAGAAGAAGGCCCAAGGGCCAACTTGTGGCATTTGGACCATATTGAAAAAAAGGAGGTATCTCTTCATGCTGTACGGAGGTGGGCCTTGACATATCAACGACTTTAAGAGTACCTCTGTCTTCAAGTTCTACAACAGAGGTACGATTAAGTAACTCATTTCTGAACAAGGTATCCATGAACTGAAGTCTGTACGGGCCCTCAAGTTCACACTGTGTCTGCACTTCAACAACAAGATCATCAATAGATGCAGGGAGTCCATATAGGAGAGTCAACCTCTGAGAGTTGCCATCAGTCAAGATGATCTTGAGTATCATAGGGGTCCCTATCTTCAGAGGTTTACTCTGCACACAGACATGAAAAAAAACAAATAGGAAGTGATTTGACACATTTTAATGACTTTAAGCATTTCTAAAAACTATAGTCTTATCTGTTATCACAAAAGGTTAATCAAATTCTTCATAAATTGTTTTTCCAAGCTTTTCCAAATAACTAATGTGAGCAATAATCAAAAGATTTTTTGCAGCCAAACAGTGTATAGCAGGTGTATCATGCAGCCTCTTCATAATAATGCTCTAATTTTAGTAAGGCAACAGCAAACGTTCCAAGACTTAATGTGCATGGACAGTGCTGATATGTACATGGAAAACGAGAACTACGTCCAAAATGTGTATGCTTCAGTTTGTAGTGATGTAACAGCTCTGATCTGCTTGACACAGTTTGTGTGCACCCCTTACATCTCCACATTGGCACCTCTTAAGTCTGGAAGAGAAGATGTTTGGATGTGAGTTGCAGATATTCTTTTTGTGCACTAGAAAAGTACAAATGAAACCAAAAAGAATTCATACTTATCATTATACAGCCTTTAAATTTGATGAAAAAGGTAATGGGTTCTGGGGGGGTAAAAATAAGACATAAATAAAACTTGAGATCACATAGAAATTATGTAGATGTGTGAAGAAACAAATAATGTGGCACAGCTCTTTTGACATTTAAACATTTAATTTAATATAGTCAAGCATTCCCCAAATGCTACTTTATGTTTTTAACTTGAAACATGTAAACACACAGCAGACACCATTTACATATTTTTTTTATTTCCAGCTTCTTCTTTTTTTCTTGCCAACTCCAGTTCTTCCTGCTACTATTTACCTGCTATCTTCACTAATCCAACTCCAGCTCAGCTGCTTTGTGGCGCCACCGTGCATCAGAAACGTCTTCTTGGCTTTATTCCAGCCATAGAGGAGCATTATTTTTCTTTTCTCAGACACACATTGAACTTTCTGCTACCTGGTTGAACTTTGGCTGCTCCATTACAGTCAATTGGAGAATTGATGAGTTTGACCAAAAGTGGCTTCATCATAATCTCCAGGTCTAAATAGGGATCTCTTAGCAACATAGTGATAGTGATCTTTATTTTTTTGTAATGAAAATGTGATAAATAATCCCGTTATCATGGATCACTGTCGATTTATAAACACTTCATTTAGTGGCTGGATTGTAAATCTTCTGGATGGGATAGAAATGCTATCAAGAGTACCCTCTATTTGTGAGAAGCATAGCAGTCGGGGCGGCGCCAGTTTGAATTTTGACGTTTGAATGAAAGTATTTCATCCTCCACCAATTGCCAACTGGCACATGTGGAAAGCCTACACATCCGTTAAATGCACATCTTTTCCCACCATCTTTTTGCACACACACACACACACAAAACTAACATTTCCAAATTAGCTGTTCATTGAAAGCAGCTTTACAAACTTTTGGATAAAGAACAAAAACTTCTATAACGGTTCATGGTGCTCACTAGCTAGCTCGACACAGCATGTGAATAAGCTGTTGAAAATATATAAACACGTGAATCTGGTCCAGGGTGACCCAATCCGGTGCTGCTTTGAAAAACCAGGATAAAAGTAAGATGGATTACAGGATCCTCCATCATGGAAATTTGATTACCAAATCCTGATAGCTTTTATCCAGGTTAAATCTTTTAAACAACTACACCTAGAGGATTCACATTTTTATCTTTCTAAACTAGAAAAGAGCTTGTTTTCTGTGGACCTCAGAAAAACACTAACTTCTGGAATCAGATTTCTCCAACTGTAGTTTTTTTAGACTCTTAAAATTCAAAATACTTCGCCTCATATAGGGCTCTTAGTGACCAACCCTTCTGTTATGTTTGTTTCACTTGAACAGCAATATTGTTCCAGGGTCAGTTTGACCCAGGGCCTGTATAGTTATCCAAAAGTGTCAGAAACCAAATAATTATAAGTAATCTTGTTTATATCTCAGTATTAAAGTCATTACTAACTATTTCAATCAACATTTAGTGGAGTGGTGTTCTTTACCTCTCAGATCATGGGAATGAGGATAATCTCTTTTTTTCATATATAGCTATATATATAAACATGCATGTTGTTAAGAAGTTAATATTACACCTCTTCTGTTCAGGGTTAAATTGATCTGCTTACTTAAAATTAGGACAATTGAGCCATGGAATTTTGTTTTGAAAATTAACTCCATTTAAGCACAATATCTGGACCAGAAATGAACAAAAATCAAAAGAAAACAAAAGATAATTAATTTAAGATTAGCAGCATGATCATGGTGCATGTCTGTGAGTCTCCGTGGCACACAAGTGACATCACGTTGTGATAGTTAATGCAACGTTTGGAACCAGAATCATATTAAAAATTTATAGGTGTACATAAAAAATGGGCATGTGCGTAAATCTACGCAGCACGTGAGGGACATGTCATCACAGTCTGCTTTGTGCCACGGAACTTTGCATATTTCTCACAGGTCAGGTCATGCTTGTCTTGACATCATCAGATGGCTTGCAGAGTTGAGTTGGGCATGACATGATGAGTCACTGCCATCCTAGTGGGCTTAGCACCATCTTGACTATGTTTTCTGTTGACAGTTTTGCCTGATGTATATTCGGGGAAGAAGACTGTATTTCCCCATTTTGTGAATGTCTTGTTTGGAGGCATGTAAGGCTTTGGGCATTCAGATCTATTGTGATTAAAGTTCACACATTGGCCCAGCGTGGAGCTGCCTTTAATTTCTCTAACCTCATCTTATTCCCCGCATGTTATCTTTTCCATCTACATCTAATACTAATATATGTGTGCCACGCTGTGGCTGCTGCCTCAGTCTGCCTGATCCTGTTGGTGCTTACACGTTGTTGCTGTCTAGTCTTGGACGGGTTGTACTGGAAGACATCTTGTTGTACTTGTTTCCTGCTCTTGTATATTGACAAATAAAGAATCTTGAATCTTGAATTGCCTTCCATAGACACCTCAGTTTCACTTACTGGATGTTCACGTCAGCGTAGTCGGCCCGTTATCTCAGCACTGTGAGCACTTTGTGAGAAACCTTGGTGTGATTATTGATTCTGATTTTAAATTTGATAAACAAATTAGCTCTGTGGTCAAATCTAGTTTTTGTCATCTACGGCTCTTGAGCAGGGTGAAATCACATCTCCCTTTAAAGATCTAGAGAGAGTTAGTCATGCTTTTATCACCTGCCGTTTATTATTATTGTATATCTCTCTATTTTGGGATTGATCAGTCGTTGCTCCGTCGTTCATTGTTGAGAACTTGGCCGCTTATCTTCTGACAGGGAGGAAACACCGTGAGCATATCACTCCGGTGCTGCCTTCACTTCACTGGCTTCCTGTAGAGTACAGGATCCAGTTTAAGATTTTATCACTTGTTTTTAAAAGTCTTTATAGCACAGCACCACCTTATTTATCAGAGCTTTTAATCATTCACAGTCCTGTCAGAGCACTAAGCTCAACAAACCAGCTGCTCTGAACAGTTCCTAGATCCAGGCTAAAAGGCAGAGGGGACAAAGCTTTTTCTGTCGCTGCTCCCAAACTCTGGACCAGCCTGCCTTTTGGTACAGAGCATTGAGCATTTTAAATCATTATTGAAAACACAGCTTTTCTCAGTGGCATTTCCTCCAGCTTGAGCATTTTAACTGAGTTTTTATTGTATTTATGTTTGTATGTGTTTTATGTTATTTTAACATAATTTTATATTATTTAATTATTGTGTTTTGCTTTATGAGATATATTGGGTTATTTTATTTTAATGATGGCTTTGTCATTTTATCTGCTTTGCTTTGTGTAGCACTTTGGTCAACTGAGACTGTTTTTAAATGTGTTTTATAAATAAATTTGACTTGACTAATATTTGCATGAAGGGTGTCCTAAAGGAAAATATGTTAGGAACCACTGTTGCACAATAAACAGGTACAGTGTGTGACTTTATCAATTCTCATTTATCATTAAGACTCTTGTATGCTATGTTCTTATACCGGTTTATAGCCCAAAGTTGTTTAATCTTTCTACGACTTTCTATTGTTGTTATTATATTGTATTTTTTATTTATTTATTTTTATCCATCTTGATCTTATTCATTGTATTTTATCTTTTTACTTCTCCTTACTGTTGTATTGATTCATAGCGGAACACTAAACACTTTTTTTTTGTCACTCAATGTTTTTGTTTTGTTAAGGGAACGCCAGATGCTACCAATGTTTCCACAAAACAAATCTACCCACAGTATTATTAAAGAAACCTTAGACCTTGAGCCTTGAAGTGTGGGCCAGAAGTGGACCAGATGTCAGCTGTTGGGCTAGACGTGGATTACAAGCATTTTGTAGGCCAGAAGTTATCCTAATTCGGAAAGCCTTCCTTATGGAAATTTCCTTGTGGGCCACATGTGGTGAGTTTTGGCAGTCACATTCACATTTAGTTAATTCCATAAGTCAAATTTGGGCCAAGCATCCTTTTTGTTATCTGAGGGAGCCTCCAGGGCTGTTGTCTGTTTACTTCCACTGCTCATTTTGAAAAGCTCTGACAGTGAGTTCATCATATGTAGTTACAAAATGGGATTTTGGTAAGACTCCCTTGCAAATGTGGGAAATGAACCATTTTCAATTAATATGGTGATTTTTGGAACCAACTCCCAGTTATTATAAATTGGATTATATGGATTTGTTTTAATTGGACTGGACTACAGTGAACTGCATTGAGTTGGACAGTGTCTGAACATATTTATACCATTTTAATCTATGACCTTCAGACCTTCCCTTGTAATTGGTTTGGAGAGCTGACATTCCCCACTTCTTACCCTTGTTTAATATGATTTTTGTCTTACTTGACATAATTTTCATCCATTGATTTTTTATATCTACTTATTCCAGTGCAGGACTGTGGGGGCTGGAGTCTATCCAAGCAGCTACCTAGCAGATGAAGAGTACACTGTGGACAGATCGCCAATCCATCGCAGAGACACAAACCATTAATATTTATAGTCACCCCTAGAGAGAATTTAGAATGACAAGTTAACCTAACAAAGTTTTTGGACTGTGGGAAGAATCCGAAGTACTTAAACAGATGTTCTCTACGCATACACGGGGAGAACACACCAACTCCAGAAGGACAGGCTCGAGTCCACCTTCCAGGAACATTTTGCTTTGAGGCAACGCAGCTCACTATGCAGCCCATCATTTTAATTCCCTAAAACCTCTACTTCATCTCTTCTACTGTATAGTTTGACCTACTCTAGGTTATGCAAAAAGGAGGTGAGAGGAAAAAGATACGTTCCATCTGCACAACTACACGCTTCCTTCCATTCATTTGAAGTACTCTGGTAATATCTTGTTTCTGCCTCTTCCCATGATGTATGGAGTGAGACCCTTAAACAGATGTGAGAAACAGAAGTGTACGTTCTACTGACTGACTCAATGATCAATCTGAAACTACTGGAGTGAAGGGGAGAATCTTGATGTTAGAAATCTCAGGACTGATAAATGCACACAGGAAGGTGAATACGGGGGGAAGTTGTATTTCATATTGAGAGAATATAAAGAAGTCTAAACTAAGACTGACTGGAGCAGGGGTAGCCAACGTTGGTCCTCAAGGGCCCCAATCGTTAGTTTAAGTCAGGTGTGTTGGAGCACAGAAATCTGGAAAACCTGCCGGATTGGGGCCCTCGAGGACCACCGTTGGCTACCCCTGACTCGAGGTTGCAGAGGTGATAACTTTTCAGGCACTGTGTTGCTGTTAAGAATTTAACATAATAAGAGATCTGGAGTAATGAAGGACAAGTGCATTTTATACCATTTATTGATTACTGACCTTTATTGTGAATTTTATTTATTCCAGATGTACCACATAATTTAACCTGATTTAAAGGACATAATGTGAGAACTCTGACAAACATTAACGAGACAATTTTCAACAGGTTTTAAACTACAACTTTTTCTGAATGTAAAAGTCAGAAAAATATCTGGCATCCTTCACCAACTGTTCTTATGAATAAATTAGTTCCTAAGTCCTACATATGAAATTTTTACAAAGATTTTGGTATTGCACAAAGTGTTACTTTACTAGATTAGATGAGAACAGACCTGATGAACACTTACAAACATTTGAGTCACTACATTTTTTAACGAAGTCAGTATTTGTGTTATCTTCAGCTTTTCAATTAATCACAATAATAAAATTAATGTTTTTAAAAAACAATTTTTTTGTAATTTAGGAAGTATTTTGATGTCCCCACATTTTGATTTCTCGCCAGGTAAATTCACTGATTTGTCTTTAAAGCCACCAGCCCAATAGACTGCATACATGTACACATTAAAAAGCCCCCTCAAGAGATCCTTCCTCTCAACTACAAGAATTCACTCCATTAATGTTCAAGTCACCTGCAACTCTCAGATCCACCTGCTAAATGTGGTCTTCAATAATAAATATTTATTGCAAAGTGCCTTTATTTAAATTATTAGTTGTATTAGGAAATCAATGTTATGCCCTGGGTGATCAACTTTTAGTTCAATTCAGCTTTATTTGTATAGCACAAAGTGACATTATCATTAATCATCAACACAGGGTACTTTGAGCCTATTCATAATGAATAATAACAGTACTTTCATACTTCATATTATTATTTTTTTTTATTTAGAAACTGTAGAACATACAGAATGTAATGAGATTTTTAAAAAAAAATTATTATTGTTATGTTTATCATTCCCCTTTAGCGGCTGCACCACGAGGACATGCATCTTAATTTGTTCATGGGATCAGCTGGCAGACTCACTGTCCGAGTTCAAGAGTAACTACTTACTGATTTATAATAAAGCAGCTTTTATATCATTTGAATCTCACTCTTTGAATATTCATAACCAAGTTTATCATTTTACAAATTAGGACAATCGGTTTCATTGCATATCTTTTATTATTTCATTCTTTTGGTGATCTGTTATTTTTATTTATTTCACTGCTGCCTGTGTCTGTTAAGCTTGATAAGCTTAAAATTATTAAGTGCAACTTACGAACAAAAATAAGATATATCATAAGAAGACATTGCTGAATGATGCCCATTGTTTCAAAGTCACTCAGTCTCTGATATGACAAAATGTACAGCTTAACCATCATGAAATTGAGGAAATGAATTCCTATAAATTTAAAAAGTCTGTGGATTGTTGCCTTAATTTCGTATTTCCGATATTTATAGGGCAATACAGCTACTTACAAACTACAACCCTTTGAAAGGTTTAAAGATTTGACTACAAAAAGTAAAAAAAAAAAAAAACACAACCACTTATAAATTCATTTGTGTAGAGCAAAAAGCTGCTGAGCAAACATGTAGTCTGGCTCAGTCAGTCCAAAGAGTCAGAGAAAGTGGTGACTATGTCAAATATTGCATCTTATTTTCTGTCTGCTGACTGCATTTTACTGCTTCTCAGCATCATCTTTTCCACAAGAAACAAACAAAAGACTAATGCTGGAAATGTAGTTACGGTGTTTGCTTTCTAACACAGGAATCCTCACGTTTCCAGTTCAGGTACCCCATCACAACTGTGCAGTAGTTTTGATGTTAGGGAGCAGACTCTATCACTCACAAGTAAAAATCACACTCTGCCCTGTGTAAATACTCTGAAACCACCATGTTTGATACTGACGTGTTAAACTCTGCAACCATTCAGCTTATAATTAATAAAAAAGTTTCATTGGAAACCTGACAGACAGCTCTTCTAGCCATCGACACAGGTAAGTTTAGGAATACCTGGCTAATAAAGATAGACTTCAAAGACAGAAGATGGGTGGGAGTAAGAAACTCAACAGCAAGATTTTCAAACATTAAAGCTATTATTATGAAACAAGTAATTAAGGCGTATGATGACATAAACCCCTGCTATGTGACAAGGTAATTTCCCTTTCTAATTAGACCGCATGTGGCAAACAGTGCGTTGATCATTATAGAGCTGACTGCAGAAAGTACAACATAAAACCACCTTCTCTCACCTAAAGTCAAAATTAGAGAAATTGTTAGTTGTTGTGTAACATCCACCTGGACTTTACTTAGAGTTAAAAGGATGTTTCAGACTTCATATCTCAGTGCTGAGTAGAGATAAAGTCACTGTAGTGAGGGACCTTAACATTCGTGAAGATGTTGAACATGACTAAATATTGTCTTTAAATCTTTAGTAAACTGAGTTGGCTTTTCACAAAACGTACACAGACCTACTGTGAATTATATTCTTGGTTTAGGACTTTAGAGGAATCAAACAAGCATTTACTGATTTGCGGTGCTGGTAAGTCAGCAATCCATGAAATATACACAGACCTAACATAATTTAAATGAGGCACATTTAAAGCAGTGCTGCTGATTTTCAGAAGATTTTCCATCAAACGACGGCTCCCTCAGATTTCATCTTGCATCCTGTCTCTTCTCTGAGCGATCTCCAGCAAGTACAAGTTAGTCAAATGTTGACTCTTTTCTTATCCTTTGCTCTGTCCTTTTCTATTTTTCTTTTCCTTGCTTCTTTTGATAATGTCCTGTTGACTTTCTTTGCTGAATCAGCCATAGTGTGCATTAAAAGTGGCCATTGTGTTGACATCCAGTTGCCAGTATGTGACGCAGTGCCATAAATCAAGATATTGTTGTAAAATGATGAAAACAGTGCAGTTTGTGTCTCAGGATGCTGCTAAGCAAATATGGCTCCAGGTTTGTACATAAAAATGCCACTGTGCCATCAAAACAAGTGTTAAAATTGGTAAAGTCATGTAGTGCTACTTTAAGGGTATAAACAAATACATTACATTTTCAACTTGAGGCCTTGGAATTAAAATACATTGTGAAGCAGGAGAAAAACAGTGTTTCAGAACATTGGCACTGTTAGTAGGACTTTTTGTCAGTTTATCAAATAAAAAAGAACGATAACTGAATCACAAGTACTGTTTATTTATAGTTTTCCCAATTAAGTACTGCTTGATCACTTAAATGGATTAGCTGACAATTGTGTGTGAAGGTGTGAATGTGATGCCATAAAGACGTGACATAAATTACTGACAGTATTTCAAAAGAAAATACAAGGAGGGGGGTTTGGACAAGCAGTTTCTGATTACCAGCAGCTTTGCTCAAGTATACTGTAAAGAAAACATTTTCCATTTTAAAGCCAAGAAACAAATATAGCCACCACATTGCACCTTTTTCCTCCCTCCTTGCCTGTCACACACCCACCTGCTTTTGCTCTCTTTTGTTACCCTGCAGAGAGTGGTGACAGCACTATGTACAGTATGGATGCAATGAGAATGTGTGTACCTCCTCCACAACATTGCCAGGGGCATATTGGAAGAGTTGGGACTGGGGGGTGTAAACTTTTTGTTTTTAACAGCTTGACATCAGTGTCGGGTGCAGTGCAACAATATCAGTGTTTGAAACTTTGGGGAATATGTGAACATGCTGTGTGATTGTGTCATTTATCAAATAATAATACTAACAGTTGCAGCTGTTAATGATTCTCCTGCAAAATTTTGATTGCTTGAATGTCACAAAAGAATTCAGTCAGAGTATGAGCACTTAATCACAAAGACAATACAAAGGGGAAACATGGGAGGTAAAGGGTGAAAATAATTAAGTCAGGAAGGGGAGATCAAAGAAGATGGAAGGAGGAAGGCTAAAGGAAAGACATGAAGTCAGTCATGTAGAAGGTACACAATCATCTGCTGGCACTCAGCAGTGACTCTGACCTAATCATAATTAAGATCTTCCATCAGTCACTCTCCTGCATCCTTTTTCCTCTGCAACTCTTTCTTGGTGGTCTTTGCTTTGTTTGAATGTATGTGTGTGTGTGTGTGTGTGTGTGTGTGTGTGTGTACGTGTGTGTGTGTGTGTGTGTGTGTGTGTGTGTGTGTGTGT
>JBAFSZ010000018.1:27707087-27720576 GCA_036919955.1 Melanotaenia pygmaea
AGAATCGTTTCCGTGGTTAATTTTGAATGGAATCAAGGTCCCTTCAGACGTTGAATTCGCCACTTCAGATATGAGAGGTAGACTGAATTAAAATCAAGTTTATTGAAACCCTGCTCACGGTTTTCTCTTCTGGACCGTGGATTATTCCATTATTCTACAGAAGAGTGGTGCCCGTAATTCGAGGAAAATCACAGTAATAATTTTTAATAGGTTTGATATTAATTTCTACCGCCAAGTTTTATATTAATATCGAGGCATTACGCTACATACGCGTGTACAGAAACACAACACAGAATTTCCTGAAGCTTTTACACATAAACTAAGCTGACAATCATCGTTCCTAAAGATAAAATAACTAAGATGGCAACAACATGTATCACAATTTTCTTAAAGCATTGAACCAAAATTAGAAAAATGAGAACTTTCATAAGCAAGTGTAAGACTATGTAAGCTTGGCTGGACTATTAAATGGTCATTCAGCAGCAAACATGATGTGACTTTTGTCATGCAAAATCCCTTCTGTCATGTTTTTCCAACTCTTGTCCTTGGCCATGTTTATTTAAAATGCGATGTAAATTGGAAGAACTCAGGCAGAGGCAATCACTCTACAGCAACTATTGTGATGTTAGGTGGGGACCCAATGCGATATTAGTATGTTATGATATTGACTACAACTTTTTTATTAATGGCTGTCACAAATTTTAAAATAAAAAAGTGAGTGAGCCATTTCACTGGAAGTACTTGACAAGACCTATTTGGGGATAAGTTTGAGATAACGTCTTTCAAAATTACTGGAAACAAAGTTTTCCTTCTTTTTTGTGTCTGCAACACAAGATCAGTCAATACTCGTGCTTCATAAAACTGTTTTAAAGGGTATTTTTGTCCCAGTTACAAAAGGTCAATTAAAAAAACTTATATTGCACATTAATTAGTCAAAGATGTACCATCACACACTGCACAGGCCTTTTCTGAGCTTAGTTTACAAGAGTCTCTATTATCAGACATTAGATGTGAATGAGTTTGCAACAACCACCAATAAAATAAACTTCAGTTCACAAACACAATCAAATTTAGATAAAAATGACCACACTTTAAATTTGGACATTTCCCGTAGCAGCAGTTCCAAATAAAACCATATCTTGTTCAGATTTGATTTTTATTCACCTTTTTTATTATTAATATTATGATACACTCTACCATTGTCCAGCAGAGCTGCATTCTTCTTGTGGCTGATGAGTTAAATCTCCTCAGAAGATCCCTCCACTCCGCTTTAAATCTTCAGCCTGTATATCATGTGTCTGTGTTGGGAACAAACTTTCCTCTGTGTAGAAAAAGAGTTTTCACACATAGCTATGGAGCTAGCGTCTCCTTACCAAGGTCGTCCGTAGACTTTAACATTATGAAAAACTTTTTTCATTATTGATTACAGAATACAAATCAAACCCAACAGCTCTTTCACCTATTAGTTCATTTACCAGATGTAGTTAAGACAAGTGGCCACCACAAGGCTGCTAATAAAAAGATAAATAAGCTTCCAATTTGACCTTTTTTCTTTCTTTCTTTCTTTCTTTCTTTCTTTCTTTCTTTCTTTCTTTCTTTCTTACTTTCTTTCTTTCTTTCTTTCTTTCTTTCTTTCTTTCTTTCTTTCTTTCTTTCTTTCTTTCTTTCTTTCTTTTGCTTTATTTGACCAGCCTGCCTTTACTATTTTCCTCTTTAACAAGACTTAAAGGACAGCCCACAGCTCCACAATCAGTAGCCTGCAAAAGTCAACTTCCAGCAGCTTCACAGTGTGACATCTCCATCTCTCTTTCATCCCTCTGACTCAATCTTGTCTGGTTTCTCAGTAGCAGAGTTCCAACATCCAACCATAAGATTATACACACTGCAGCACATTTTTCTGGTCTATCCACACAGGACAGTTCCAGCAAAATGGATCTTTCTGCCACTGCAGGTCACCTGGTTGACCACCTGCCTGAGCATGTCTGTCTTTTCATCTGCTCAACAGTACTCTGTGTCATGCGGGTCAAGCTACTCTGCAGTTCTCTGCTGATTTTCTTTGTGCTATCACTGATATTCAGTGTCAGTCTGCAGCTGAGCTGACCTGAGTTAAAGAGTCTCACTGTCCTGTTGAATGTGAATTTGGTTTGTGTACACAAACATTCTGGTCTTATGTAATTGGTTTGTTTTTTTACAGGCTTTACTGTTTTACTGTCTAGCTGTTTCATTGTTCAGCACTTTGGGCAACTGGAGTTGTAGTAAATGTGTTACAAAAATAAATCTGAACTTGGACTTGAAATATAAAAACCGGGAAATATTCCAGCTAGATGTACCCAGATACCTTAACCCAAGACATTTATTGAAACCTAATATTAATAAAATCAGGAATGATCTCTACCTAATGCACTTCAGTTCTGATAATTATTTTGCTTTCAGGTTTAAGGTCACGTTTGCAGAGAAATAAATCGGAGTCTCAGCTTATTACATTCGTGCGACCTTATTTACTTACTGGAGACCAGGTTTGGCATCCAGGCTGCCTGACTCTATTTAGGATATATCCAGCCATAGCTGAGGCACAAGTGGGAACACAAATTGGCCAAAAGAGAAAAAAAAAAAGAAAAATTCATGCATTTTCTTAGAGGATGAATCTGAGTCTATATGCGCTTAATTTTTGAACAATCATAAACAGTAGATGTATTTATCTATTGTGTTTTACAAGGATGCAGAATATCCAGCCAAGCAACAGGCGCCATTCATGCATGTAAAATGTTGCGCTCATTCAGGACGCAACACAAGAAAACTGAAAAATGTTCAGTTCTTGTTGCTGTCGCATGGCACTACAGCCAACCAGCGAGGGTTACATTGACTGACCAACGAACTGAGAGCAGGCTAGACAGCACAGTCTGCAAACACTTTCAACATGGAGGATCAGAACATTTTAGCTGTCTTTTCCATACTTTACAAAGCTTCATGCAAAGATTATAGAGATGTACTGTATATTAAACCAAAAGCACAAGATTCAAGATACACATTTCTTATTAAATAACAAAGGACATTGTGCAACTAACAGGTTTCTACAGTAGGAGTCAAAGTGAACAAGAGTTAAACTTAACCAGAACATAATATCAGTTCAACAAACTAAAAAATCCAAACTAAACAACACAGAAGGCTATTAATCCTAACCTCTCGCCTGGCAGTTTTGCTGGAAACCTAATTAATTGGAAATCACTGGACGTGAGTCCTTTTCATTCATTTTCAGAGTCTTGATCTCTATAGTTAGGGTTAGTTGATGCAGATCACTCATCGAAACCCTGAACAAATTTAATTTGCTTCACAGTTTAGGCCCCAGGTAAAGAGTCCCAACCTTGTATTACAATGATTTCAAAATAATGATGGTTATTATGGAAAAAAAGAGAAATATGGGCACCAAAACATAAATAAAATTATTTTGTTTCATTCCATTTCATGCTTTACTATGGCTTTAAGTACATTTTCCAAGACTACTGATGGTAATGCCAAGTACTGTTAATCCATCTCTTATTATTCAAAAACATAGACAATCATTTACTTTAAATAACTCAAATTGCAGTTTTGTGCAGCATCATTGTGCTTAAATTTAGATTTATGGATGCCTCAGCCCACCCCAAGGTAACAGCTATTGTCATAATATTTTTGATTGATTGATTGAGTGATGTGCTTTATTTAGATCAGCAGACAACAGACATACAGTCATCTACTGAGGATGGCTTGATGAAAGATCGCAGACCAAGGAAAAGGTCCCTGCTTTTGGTCACAACTGAGGAGTCACCCACCACACATACTCAGCCTGGTGGCCAACGGGCTGCAGTGAAAGGTGATGACATGTCATTTTGTAACATTCTCTGCTCTAGTTGAGCTAACTCTACATTAATTTATTTTATTCGCCCCCAGCGCAACTGTTGACCAGGACAGACTGTCAGTGTGTCCCTACCGCATTGCGCCGCCAGGGCGGGGACTGGTCCACGCAAAGGGCTACCCACTCGACTCCTCTTGAAACACGGTCAAGGAGTCTGACGCACGTGCGAGTCAGAGGGCTCGCAGCAACTTTTGTTTATATTGTCTTCCTCTAAAATGAACTAAAATATTGAAATCTGTAATTTTGTTATTTAATATATGCTGTTTTGACAGCCATTATAACTATTACAGATAATAAATGTAAACGAACAACTTCAATGCATCTTTGCATGGTTTGCGCTGTTGCAGCAGGAGGTGGTAAAAATGACCCTACTCGGCAGTTCTAGGAGTATTGGAATACTGGCGGTTCTAGTGTTAAACAAAGGACTTATAAAAACAAAAATATATAAAAATATGCACCACCTCTAGCACTACATGACAGCACATAGGTCCAACTGGACTCACCGCAGTCTGACTACCACTTAATTCTTGCTTGTGTTCTTCTTACTCTCAAATGTAAGTCGCTTTGGATAAAAACAAGTGCCAAATGACTGTAGAATAGAATAGAATAGAATAGAATAGAATAGAATAGAATACAACATGACGTTGTGTTATTCTCTGCGAATGCGTATCTTTTCAGCGCCACATACCGTTCACACTTCAGCCTGATAATGGTCGGTTTGAAATGGTGATGTGAATGACCATTCAAAACCATCAGATTTCATTAAAAGAATTGTTTTTGAGCATTAAGCCCTGCAGTTTGAATGCAGCCTAACACAGCCTGGTTCTTGGCTTATTTTGTCAACTATCCTGCTTACTTGGGTGGGTATTCTATTCAGACAATAACTGTCTCACCATGCTGACCTAACTCTGAGACTATCATACTGGGTCACAAGCTAATTTTCTAATCAGTTTGCAGTTAGAAGCATAACGTAGGCTTTTAAATAGGAAGTACTAATCCCGTAAGAAGCTGAAAAGCACACTCATAAGATATGCCCAGGACTACCTTTCAGTTGATGTAAGACCTCCCGGCCACCCCCCCACACACACACACACACATTGCCACTCATAAATGTCTTTTCTCTTCTGGAGCTGTAGATAAGACAGCGAGGTGTGATCAGCAAAGCACTTGCTGTTGGACACCATTGAGCCAAAGTCTTATCGTACGTTCAAATCTTTGTGGGACACATCCCATGGTTATCTCTCTTCTCCTTTCCTCCTTCTTTCTCTGCCTTCTTAGTTGTCTTATCTCTCCGGTTCTCCTGTTTTGTATCTTATGTTGCTTTGAGCTGTGAGTTTGCCAGTAGAGCGAAGTGTCATTGATATTATTGTGATAAACCAGGACTGCCTATGGCAGTGGTTGCAGTGACATGCAGAACATTTTAACTATTTTAACATGAATTATAATATATGAATGTGGAATGAAAATATCACTATACTTTCTAATTGTGCAACGACTAGAGGGTCAGTAAATTTAATCATGTAAATGATCACTTGGTCGACTTCTTACTTGGTCAAGCATTTTGGTGCTATATAATTTGAAGCTGTGAGTGAACTGCATTTGAATTGAGAACCATATTATGGATCTTGTTGGAATGGTCTGAAATTCAGTGGGTAGTCGGCTGAGCAGGAATAAAAAGAAATTAAAAGGGGGTTTTTAATCAAACAGTTATTGGAAATCCATACCATTTTTTCTGTGTGGTGATAAGATTCAACCAGTTTGTTCGTGTGTTTGAGTTGTGTGGCTGTCATCAAATTTACAATGACCAGTTATCTCAATTAAAGCATCTGATTAATTTAACCATTAATTTAACGATATACATATAGCAATTAGACTATTAAATAATCTGTTGTGATGTGATGTGTTTTTTGTTACTACTAGCTGTAAAACAAATTGCCCCTAGGGGATGATAAAGGTTCTTGAACTTTTTTTATGTTGTACTGGAAATAAATGATGGGTTTATGAGATTTGCAAATCTGATTTTATTTCCATTTTATACAGGCTCCCAACTTTTTGTGAAATGAGGTTTTGTATGTTCAAGAAAGTTCATCCTAGGACAAACTCAGACCATCATGGTCGGAAAAGAACTTAGTTTAAAAGAAAAATTCTGCACCTTCCTTTGGTTTAGTTTGCTTTCATACTGCACTTTCCTCAAGGGGACCAAACCACATGGACAATGTCATGCAGTTACATTGGCAACTAAGGATGGGTGATACCAACCTCTTTCAATACATTTTTCATTGATATCAATAACAATATGGATACTTATTCCCCCTTAAAAGAATATCACAATTGTGTGCATTTACATCTGCATTGCTATGGCAGTATGTGATATAAATACATCAGTTCTGCACTGCAGACCCACAGCAAGAAGGTCGCTGGTTCGAGCCTGGGCTGGGGCAAGGTTTGAACCTGGGGGGGCAGTGGCCTTTCTGTGTGGAGTTTGCATGTTCTCCCCATGTATGCGAGGGTTCTCTCTGGGTACTCTGGCTTCCTCCCACCGTACAAAGACATGCATGCCAAAGACTTGTATGTCACTCTAAATTCTCCCAAGGAGTGAGTGTGTGCGTGAATGGTTGTACGTTTGTTTGAATAAATGGAAAATAAAAAATATATTAAAAAGCAACATAATAAATATAACAAATATAACAACCTGCATTGAACTGGTGCAATATCAAAATCTCATCATCACTAACAGTAGCAGTGTCATCATGATTTCTGACATAATTATATGACACAAAGAATATGTTGTAATTCACATGTAATTTTATTGCCCAAATCTCTCAAAAAAAAGTGAAAACAAATAGCATGATTTGTATCAGCAGAGTGATATCTCAAATTTAAAAAAATATTGAATGCGATATTTCTTCTGGGTGTTAACTCCAGAGAATCACTATGCCCATCCCGAGTACAAACCTAATACAGTTTTCACCAGAATCTGTTCTGTATGAGCAGCAGGGGAGGCAACAACTTATCCGAGATGATGCCCTACAACATATTCGGCATCCCTTCCTCTCTTTGGTTCACAAGTTGGTCCATTTGCATTCACACTGCAAGCAACCTGCAACAGGGTTCACTTGTAAGTCAAACAAAACCCTTGATTTCCAAGTGGACCAGTTTGAATCTCTGGTTCACATCAAAGTTTAGATGCACGTGTACACTGCTCCAAATGAATCAGACTAGCTGTGAGAGCGGACCAGGGATAATTTAAACCAAACCAAACAGTGCAGGCAGTAATGCACCCACTGTTGGACAAAGATGGAACTTTTTAGCTAACTTGGTAATATCAACTGTTAGCTGGCTAGCTAGTGTTAACTAGCATTAGCTGTTTGCTAGTTGATGGATTAATCTTGCATTTTACTATCCGTTACCTACTGTAGCTATGGCTAATATTATCTTGCAAACAGTTGGCTAAACAAGTTAACAATGAAAAGGTTAATTTATTAATCCACATAAAGCCTTCTTGGCAGCTACCTCATAGCCCAGGAACTTTCAAGGAAAGCTTAGGATGCTCATCAAACTGACAACAATTACCACCCAGATATTTTTCAGTTCATGTTGATTTTTTAAGCCTTACATATGTGGAAAAAAACATTATTTCCATGCACATTTATTATTTAATTTCTGAAAGGACTTTTTTTTTATATTGAGTTTCAAAACATTTAATGGCTGTTGCACAAATGAAATCACTCTTCTGAACCAGCTCAAGAAAGAAAAATTACTTCTTTCTAGAAAGTTATTCTGTCATACAAAAAAAAAAAAAAAAAAACATTAAATTCAATATTAAAACTTAATGAGATATACAGTGTTAAGAAGTAATGTAAAGCCATCTTGACCTCACTAAGGCCTAATGAGATATGTTGGTCCCATTAGAAGACTGTAAAACATAAAGACCATAAATAAAAAGAAGAATTGGCATCAGCAGTATTTGGTCCTGATGAGCTCACTCTCTTTGTTTTACTTCCATGAACACAGCATATTATTGTGGCTAGCTGCTAATTAGACACTGTTAATACTCTCATTCATCACTATCAGAGCTGCTCACCACAAAGCTCATTACACTGGGTCTGTGTGTTTGTTCATATGATGTATGTAGACAATATAAATAAATAAGATGAGATAAATGACCCTTGCTGATACACAGCATTTGTATCAATATGTTTTACCATCATGCTTCTGACTGTTAACATGCATTTTTTTCTCCCTGTTAGATAGTATTATTCTAAATATGGGAGACGAGTGACTAAAACATAAGATCAGGTAACTTATTTCATGTCTTTAGCTTAGATGCAGCTGACCAAAGTCAGCCCATTACACATCAAGGTTGTACTGAAATTTGCCCACTGGCAGCATTTGATACAACAATACAGAGAGGAGAGCAGAGCAAAACATTGATGGAAAATTATTTGAGAGAACTGAGGTGGAAAGCAGCGTAGCCGATGATATGCCAAAATGGTGAGTACAAAAATTGAATGTGACTGAATTCAAAAAGTGTCGACCACTTTGGGGGAAGTAGTTTGCAGCACTTTGCAAGATTCCTCAGCAGATATTTCATCATGAAGTCCAATTAGCGTTTCCACTCTGCTGAATAAGTAGTCGGCAAGGTAGGAGTGGTGAAATATGTGACATCAAAATTGATGTTGTGACCAACTGGCTGAGGGCAGCTTTCGTTTTCATTTAAGGGTCCAGTGGGCTTGTAACGAAAAAGGTCACCACTTGTTACCCTCTGCCGCAGCAGGAAAAGTCAAGACAAAAGCAATGATCTTCTCTGCCCTTAGAAAAACTGTTCCCACCATTATTAACTGCTGCAGCAGGATTCCGAAACAACTACATGTAGATGTAGCACTGATAAACAAATAAATGTACAATAAAGGTTTTTCTTAGTTTGGCTAAGGATCTGCTTTTGGACTTGGACAGATTGCGTTATTGAATAAATCCACTATAGGGCTGTGCAAACATCTCTGCTCTGTGTTTTTATTTACTATGACTCCATGGAGCTAGAGTGCCTGATAAAAACAAACAGGAGAAAGTTTCACACACAGTGTCCATGTTTTGTTTTTATTTTTTCTTTCCCAGCTGATAATAATGCTCAACTTTGTAAGTGCAAAAGATTGGACAACACACCAGTGAGGTAAAAAAACCAATCTTACATGAATAATGAATACCTTGTCCCCCATGACTCGCTCCATCGCCGTTGTCCAAATGTCTGAATTCAGCTATATTAAGATAAACTATGCCTGTGTCTAAAAAATTTAACTCTATTTCTTTAACAGACTGATAAAGCCATTGCTGTTGGCTATACAGAAGAGTATGTGCTTGAATCCCCACAGAGCATCTTTGTCAAAGCAGTTTCTGGTTTGCATGCCAGCTCAACCACAAGGCTTTTGTGATGGAAATTTCAAATGTACAAGTTTGTAAGGACCTGAGCATGCCAGGAGTCTTTGCACCAGGATCATGCTCCATTCAGAAAGATTAAATTTATTCAGATAAATAAAGCCAGAAGGAGGAGAACTGTATTGTGTGTATGAAATCTGTTGTAGACCCATGGATGCAAAGCTAACTCAATATGTACACGACCAGTCAAATTGTACACACAGACAAAGCAACAGGAAGCAGGAATTCACAAGTAAGAGAATCTTAAAAGGTAAAACTATATAAATAACAAAAGACAACTAAACTAGCTGATTAAACTAAATGTGTAATCGTTCATGTTAAATGTTCTTCCCACAGTAAAATGTTGTCAGAGATTGTACATTTAGACTGTAAAGCTAGGAAAACACATAAAGATTATTTGACTGTTTTTGTCCCAGTTTTGCTCCTTCCTGACCAAGGATGGTAAACGTCCAATTATCTTAACTCTTACAAGATTTTCCTATAAAACCATCATTTGGTCTGAGGTGTATTATGAGCAAATTCATCCTGACAATCGGCTCCAAAACGGGTCGTGGCTGACAATCAAAAGTATTAAACATGTTCAATATTTACGACCAAATATCTTCACGTGTGGAAAGCCGATGACTCCTGAATTGACTGTGTGAAGTGGAACGGAATGTAGCCAATCAGAGAGCAAGCTGACTGGGGACCAACTTGTGGAGCTGTGGGAAGAGAGAGAATGTTTATTCAAAGTCTCCGCCAAGTCGTAGCAGAAACGACAAAAACAAGAGTTGGCAAGATATCGCCTGTGCCATGGAATTATAGGTAGGTAGCTCGCACTTGTGTTGCTTCAGCCAATGTTGTATTGTTAAACATAATTAGTGTGTTAAACCTGTTTGATAAGCTTTAACTGTGCTGCACTGAATTCTCAGGTAGATAGGTCACTGCTGGTCTTGCTCCAGTTGTATCGTTAACCACAACTGCATGAAATCAATGAGAAGCTTTAAAACTCTACTGCTTGCACTCAAAAGCAGTCTCACTATCCGCCATTTTCTTCCATTTACCTGAAAAGTAGTACCCCACTGGAAGATGTGTTTGTACTTTCTCCACTTCAGTAGAATCTACATGTTGTTTTTTGGTCAAGTAGTTGGGGTCTAGGAGTGTGTGAGTGTGCGAGTGTGTGTATCAGACACTGAATGAAAAATAGCAGTTGTTGGCACTTATAATTGCAGTGGAAGAAGTATGTGGAAGAGCCACAACATTAAGGACTTAGTAGTCCATACTACTGAAAAGTAAACCAAGTGGGAGTGAAGAGAAGGGCTCAAGTCCTTGTCCTTCCTCAAAGCACATCATCTAGCTTGCTACAGCAACCACTGTAAGTGTAGTAGGGTGCTATCGTTTTTTTCTTTTTTGTTTTTGTTGGTTGTTGTTGCTTATTTTCTTTTAATAAACCTTTTAATAAACCTTGTCTTCCTTTGATTACAGCTTCCCATCTCCATAAAAAATACCCTGGCTACAGAGGAGCTTCCCTGCAGTGATGAAGATGACATGCCCAAGTTAACAAATGGCTTGTATGAATCATCTACTCCACTGATTTCCCATACTCCAGAACCTCTCATTCTTTGGCTTTTTGATCCCAAAGCACTCTGTAAGAAAATATTGATCTCATCACGCTGGTATCTAAAGATACCGATAGCAGTCCTGGTTTCGTGCTAACGATATTTGATTATTCTGCCCAGGCCTCTTTCAAATTTCCTTCTGGATTAATAAAGTTATCTCATTTCATCTCCCCTCATCTTATCCAGTTGCTATCAGACTCCAACACCAGCAAAATCTGTCCTTATATGAACAAAACTGCATAAGAATTTGGTTTTTCTCTCATTTTTTTCATCCAAATATGATTATGTTCAATTACATATGTAATAAACCACATTCTATCAGCAAGTATGAGCTGCACACATTGTTAGCACAAACATATCTCTGAGATGTCAACAGACCTAGAGACAGGAGTGAAATATGTGGAAATAAAACACATGAATACTCTCATGGTGACTGTGCAACAGATTTGATATGAACCGAATGGAGTTTTGCACATTTCTTTGGCTAATCACATCAACCAGACTGCAGACAAAAAAAAGGTTCAGCAAACTTTGATTTGAAATAAAAACTGGCTCCTTTTTTAATTTTGATGAAGCTGCAGCTTAGAAGAACACCATAGTTTCCATCACTCTCAAAGAATTTTGGAGCCGTAGACAGGTCTTCCTAAATTGCTCATTATGACTAAGACAACTAGGGATGAACGCTGATCAGTCAAGTAACTTCTAATTCATACTGTAAATGAGACTGGAGAGCCTTACAGGAGAGCCAGAGCCACTCCAACACCCAGTCCTGTATGGCCATCCCCAAAAGAGCTGCCACAAATGCTTCACTTTAATCAAGGATTTAAAAAATATTAATAACAACAAAGTCATTTTTCTTTGTCAGTGGAGAACAATGTTCCTTGAATCTAAAATTCTTTCACGTATTATCATTATTATTATTATTATGATTGTTATTATCATCATCTCATATGTGAGGTGTTTGAATTGTTTAATTCAATCATATAATAATTTAGGTTAATTAATAAATTATATATTTAATATATTATATTCTGTCTGTCTGTTGTTTCTTTAAACTATGGACCCCAAGTCCGCAATAAAGAATACTACTACTACTATATTATCAAAAGAGTTAATAATAAATACAGGACTCTGTATCTGGCTTTGCTGTGGTTGTGTGAAAAGTAGAACCCAAATGTAGGAAAGACTCAAGGCTGGCAAATGTAAGAATAAATAAACTTATTTAACAAAATAAAAGATGCTGCATAAGCAGGGAGTCCAGAGAAAGATAATTTAATAAAAGGGCTGAGCAGGGCAAAAACAAAAATTTACTTTACATGAGGAGGAACAGAATGAAACAAAAAAAAAAAGATCCAGCGAGGAACACAGTTACACCTGGTGTTTACATCCTGAGGGGAGATCGTGACTGAAGCAATGCAGGTGCAGAAAACTCAGCATAAGGCTGCAAAAGCTTCCAAATAAAACAGGAAGTGTGATGCAGATTATAAACCAAAGATGGCACATAAGATAAAGATAAAACTACGACAGCGAAGAAAAAACTGAACTAAAGCCAAAGACTATGATACAATAACTAATAGACCGAGTTTAATTATAACAATAGGGCCTTGCCATACTTCGTATGGCTCGGACCCTAATTAGTAGGTTTGATACTTTGACATGAAAAACAATATAACTGAAATCATATTTTAATGGCCTTAATCCACTTTATTAATCAGATTAACCTGTGTATGTAGTGAGACTTTGTTTATTAGTCCCCTTTTTCTTCCACCTGTGTGACAGTTTACCAAACAAAATACACATTCTACATTAAAGGAAATTACAATGTAACTCAAGCAAGTCATAAAAGGTTAATATAATACAAATCCTAAACTTCTACTCAAGTGCCAACCCTCTTTAAAACATTTTTTGATCATGTATAATTCAGACTTCAACATTTTCTCAGTTCATAGTAAAGCTTTAGTGTAGCTAGAAGCAGCTTTCTTATAGGTTATTGCGTGTGGTGGGATGAAAGATATTTTAATTGCATAAAATATGGAAACGAAGGCTACACTTGTTTAAATTTTATGCCAGTCATTAATCATTTCCGTGTGAATAGATATTACAGCTTGGCCAAGAATAGAGCAATAAAATACATGTTTGAAACTTCACTTTTCAGTCTTTGTTTAACACCCCCAAACAATATTCATGATAGGTAAATCTGCACTGCTTCATTAGCTGTTTTACGACAGCCTTTTAAATCTATAATGACTCTTCTCTGACCGTGATGGAACTGTTGCTCAGTGCCACAAACACTCCTCTGCTGGACTGGACTGACAAATGTCTCTACTGGTTGTCGATGGGATGCAGAGTGAGTCTTCCTCTCCTACATCATCCACTCAAGATGTGCCTGCAAAACTGACAGGTATCATTAAACAATCAGGAGTTTTGGTCATTAAAAGTAATTGAAAACTTAAATCTACACAGACAAGAAACTTTGCAGAGATGGGAGCACTTTCCGCATTTTCTGATATAAATAGAGAAAAATAGAGAAACTAGAAACAGAGCTAATAAGAAAGAAGATTTTCCA
>JBAFSZ010000018.1:27769070-27781314 GCA_036919955.1 Melanotaenia pygmaea
GTTTTATTATTTTTCTGTACAGCGTCCTTGGGTGCCCTGAAAGGCGCTTTAAATAAAATGTATTATTATTATTATTAGAGGTCGTGTTTTCTGCACAACATTCAAACAGCCAATAAGGAAATTCATATGCTAGATTTACAGCTCAATTCAGATGATGACAGCAACATATACATCCAAATCAACCACATGGCCAGTCTTTTTCAGCTCTACTCTTCAGGGGTCACCACAACAAATTGTCTGCCTCCATCCTTTGAATCTGAAGTGTCTGACCCTTTGACTATATAGAGTCTGAATTCTAGGCTCCAAATATAGCGTTTTCCAGAGGTCAGTTCAGGGATGTTCTTTGTAAACCATTTATAAGGAGAGCTGATACGGACAACCAGGGGTATCCTTGACATTGGCTTAGAGACCTCACAGATTCTGCAGATCTGTTTAAGAAGTCACTTTTTGTAATGAACCCTTTTTTTTTTAATTATTCATCAAGTTAGCACCCGCAGCTCTTTTTACCCCCAACTATTTAGCCACATCACCTGCTTCAAGTGAAGAAGGTCACCACACAATAACCACAAATCCTCTTGTCTTACACCAACAAACTTCATGTCCACTTTCAACACATTTATAAATCTCCTGTTTGGTCTTCTTCTGCAGGATACCTGTAAGAGAAGGAGATGCATTCTGTCGGATCTGTGATGTCTGAAGGGAATATTTCCTCCTTTTCCAAACACTTCTTGGTGTATTTAAGACATACACTCTTCCCTGATGATTTATTATTCTTTGCAACCAGATACATAAGGAATACAGCAAGTTACACCATGGTAAGAAAATTAGAGGGGATTGTAAAGTTCTACCCAACAGAAATCTCTATCTTGGCTAGTTCCTGCTAGTATAGACAATGTTTATTTAAATTTCTGTTAAGTTAAGCAGTGTGTTTGACATTTTTTTCCTAGTATTATTTTTGTGAGTGTGAGATTTCCCATTCATTGGTTGATACCAGTTTGCATGTCTTGTTTTAGACCTTGAGGTTTGAAAACAACCTGCAACTTTTAACTTCTTTTCATGCTTTGCAGTTTGCCCTTATTGAGAGTGGGAAAACTGTGGGAGTCAGCATGTTAAGTCAAGGTTTTCCTCAGACTGAGCAAAACACAGTCATATTTAAAGCATCTAACTTGACTGGCTTTGAAAGAGTGAAAAGAGCCCGTTAGTTAAACACCCCGCTGTGCAGAAGGAATGCACCGAGTGAGTCACTGCAAAACATTCACAAAGATAAAACTATGACGAAAACTTTCATTAAATATTCATTTAAAACAAACCACACATATGAAGCCTTGTTACCAGAATTGTAAGAAGAAATAATTAACTTTAAAAGAGAAATACATTTATTATAAAACTCTGCAAGTCTCTGGAGTTTTAGATACATAAACCAACACAGTATGCTTTACTTTTTACTTTTTCTATCATGAATAACTGCAACTGTTTTCTTTTTTATGTTTATTCTTTCCATTGTACCACTATAAACTTTATGATATGTCTGTAACTCGTTTAAAAAACCCTTTCTTTGTTTCATGTATTGTGTTAAAGGGATTAATTTCCGCCACCTGACTATATGACCCTACTAGCATCAGACTGACATGTTTTACTTCTCTCAGCTAGAGCAGGCGGAGCAAATTATCTAGTAATGTTCAGAATTCTCTTCAGTCTATATTGACTTTGTCTTTACAGCTTTCATGAACTAATTTCATGCTTCACATGGCCTCTTTTTCTCATGCTTGTGGTTACAATGCTGAGAAAATATAGCAAAGAAACAGAGTGTTGCATTGTCTGTCTCTACTGGAGTATAGATGTTCCAATATAATGTCATCATGTTGTATTATGAAATTATGATCGTGGGTTTCCTTCGAAACCAAAGATCTGTTTGTACATAATCTGTACAAATAGTAAAAATGACTATAGTTAGGATTTTACAATGTAATGTAATTTAATAACTTGTGAAACTATTAATTCTTTTTACATACCACTGTCCACTGCATGTTTCAATAAAATGCAATCAGTAAAGTCCTGATTTATAACTGTAAATATGGAGGTGGCCTCCTCTCTGACATCCTGGATTATAGACTATTTGACATCCAGACCAGGCTGGGCAGATGTAATTCTGAGACACTGGAATAGAGCACTGGGCTGGACTGATATAGCTTTTTTTCATTTTATTCTTCACACATCAGACTTTTTAACATGGAGTCCTGCCACATACAGAAGTATTCAGATGATGCAGATGTTGTACAATGTGTGGGTGATGGACAGGAGGGGGAGTAAGGGGACCTTGTGGAGGCCTTCAAAGACTGGAGTAAAAAGAAATGTCTTCTCTTAAACAGCACTAAAACAAGCCATGTGGTAGTGGAGGTGGGGGTTCTGGATGAGAAATCATCAGATAACTCAGGTCCATCAATGTCTGCAAGTCTGTATCATACCAGGTCTTTGCATGACACACATGACATGGGGTGGTCCTGACTGTGTGGCCGCACAGTCTGTTGCTTACAGCAAGTGTGCTTTTTAATATTTTTAGTAGTGTCCATGGGTGGGAGTTATGGTTGAATCGGTGTCAGAGTCATCCCGGGCCATGTTCATGAGGCCGGTAGCAGAGGGGAAGAAACTGTTTTTATGCCGTGAGGCTTTGGTCCTGATGGACTGTAGCCTCTTACCAGAGGGGAGCATCTTGTGACCAGGGTGGGAGGGGTCAGCCCCAATCTTTCTGCATGCCTTAGAGACCTGGCAGCGAACAAGTCCTCGAGGGAAGGCAGATTGCAGCCAATCACCTTGTCTGCAGAGCGGATGATATGCTGCAGTCTCTTCTTGTCCTTGGCAGCGGCAGCAGCGTACCAGATGCTGATAGAGGAGGTGAGGTTGGATCCAGGGATGGAGGAGTAGAAGTGCACCATCATTGTCCTTGGCAGGTTGAACTTCTTTAGCTGCTGCAGGAAGTACATCCTCTGCTGGGCTTTCTTGGTGAGGGAGCTGATGTTTAGCTCCCACTTGAGGTCCTGGCTGATGATGGTGCCCAGGAAGCGGAAGGACTCCACAGTGCTGACTGGTGTGTTACGCAGGGTGATGTGGGTGGGTGGGGCTGTGTTCTTTCTGAAGTCCACAAACAAATTCTACTGTCTTTACACCTTTGAGCTCCAGTTTATTCTGACTGTACCAAGACACCAGGTGGTCAATCTCCCACCTGTAGGCAGACTCGTCTGCACCACAGATGAGTCCAGTGAGGGTGGTGTTGTCCGCAAACTTCAGGAGCTTGACAGATTAATGACTGGAGGTGCAAAAGCCTGTTAGCCTGTTTCATATTGTATTCTATATTTGTTATTACTGTATTAAGACATGGAAACAGAAAACACCCATAAGTTGTGCTTGTTTTGTTTGGGCCTCATTTCATAATGTTACATTTCACTTCAAGGCATGTTACAACTGACCCTGACTATGGGGTCAGTTGTAACATTTCATTTCTTGTGTTTGAGATCAAAGCCATACATTTTCTGTTTGTGCTGCACAGGCAATTCCCATGCCATTTATTAGCAGACACTTGAAGCTATTTTGCATAGCTGTTTGAACAAGCTGGGTTAAAAGAGCTCAAAGTGAGGGACAGAAATGTCAAAATTGTTACAACTGTCCATGATCTCTCCTACTTTATGCATCCCAGACCGGGGAATTGCAGCGTTAACAGCAGAATCATAGAATAAAAAAGAGAATAACAGTAAAAAATAAACTATATGATGCAAAAAATACTAAATGTTCAATGTCACTCAGTTTAAGTGAAAGCACTGGATGCTAATAAGTTGATACATGTTTAAACTACCTTACGACCACATGCAAAAAACATTACAGAAAACTGTGGTGTTAGTGTCCTCTCATGCATTTCATCAGCATTTTTAAGGAAAAGATACATTCATGCAAATGATGTACTTAAGTTATGTATGATGAAAATGCAAAAAAGTTTCACAGTTTGCTGTGTGCTTACGCTCTGATTGGTTAGAAGGATGCAGAATCGATTGGCTCATGGGCAGTTTTACTACAGTCAGGACACCTGCCCCTCCTCTCCCCTCTGTACTGTTGTCAAATGTTCAGTCCATCAGAAATAAGACCGATGAGCTGGAGACTCACCCCAAGTTTAAGAGGGAATTAAGGAACAGTATGTATTCCTTTACTGAAAGGTGGCTGTCATAGTGGGATCAACCGGAGCTGGAAGCCCCACATGATTGGACTAAGACCCGGAAGGCAACCAGAAAAAGCATAGGAGGTGTGTGCTTTTACATAAATAAAAAATATTGTAACACCGGGATGATTTGGGAGACAATATGCACTGCAGACATAGAACTATTTTCAATTTCTTTCAGCCTTTCCACCTTCTTCTGGAAATTCAGCAGCTTTTTTTATACATTTGTGTATATTCATCCAAATGCCAATGTGACAGCGGCCTCCCAGCTGATTGCTGATGTCGTACACACATTGGACACAGTAAGCCCAAAATTTATAAAGGGTGATTTTAACTGTTGCACTTTGACCAAAACGCTCAAGACCTACAGGCAGTATGTCACGTGTCCATCCACACACAGGAGCACTACACGGGATCCTTGTTATGACTCTGTGCAAGAAGAATACAAGTCATTGAATCTGCCCTTTGCCCTTTGGTGCGTCTTTTCATGACAGTGTGTATTTAGTCTTGTGTATGAGCCGTCCTTTCGGTGCTTGGAGAGAAAGGAGAAAACAGTCAAAGTCTGGTCTGAGGAGTGCAGCCACTCTTCAGGCCTCTTTGGAGCGCACCGCAAGGACTGTTTCTTCAGTGTGTGAGACAGCGTGGATGAACTGACTGGTAACATCTCTTCCTTGATTACCTTTTGCACAGACTCTGAAATTCATACTAAAAAAGTGATCATGTATGCTAATAGCAAGCCTTGGGTAACAAAGGAACTAAAATCTGTCATTAACAAAAAACGAAAAAAAAAGATTTCTTCTCTGGTGATCTTTTAGACATAAAGGCTGTCTCAAGGACGGTTAAGAATGAAATAAGTCGCTTTGGATAAAAGCGTCTGCTAAATGACTGTAGAATAGAATAGAATAGAATAGAATAGAATAGAATAGAATAGAATAGAATAGAAATAGAAATCTATTCTAATTCAGGCCCACATAGCTGTCACATCCCCTGTAATGAAAAACAGGAAAATAGGGAAAAATTGAAAAATTTGTGTACATATAAAAAAATGCCAGTCCAATGTCAGACTTTTATTTTTAAATTTCTCTTCTGCTTTAATAAGATGCAAACAGATATTTTAATCGAATGTTTAGCATCTTATTTGAACCTGAGCAGATTTTATTGTATCTTAACATTTTTTTCAGCAGGTTTAATAGCCATATGTCTGACAGTGTCATCTCCAGCACGGGTTTGTTCCAGGGCTGCGTTCTCTTGCTTCTGCTGTACAATGTATACAGATACCTGCAGGGCTAGCCAGGAGGGCCGTTGTTTGGTCAAAACCTCAGATGACAGTATTCTGTTGTCTCTTTTTCAAGGCCCAGCATCAGGACACAGCAGAGCTCTGTCAGATTTTGTGACATGGTGTGGAGACAATTAGCTGGATCTTAACGTGACAAAAACAAAAGAAATGATAACTGACTTCAAGAAAAACCTTCAAAGCATGATGTCGGTATCATTAACACAAAAAAGGTTTAAATTTGTGGTAAGGTGGCGCCGTGGCGGCTCCTCTGTGAGCCACTAATGTTTAGATAAACCACCATATTAGACGCATTGTTAAAGTGGTTTTACTGGATCTGTAACAGCTGTTAGAAATGCTGGTTTTGTAGCTGCATTCTTATGTTATGGCAGAGATGTTCACAAGTCATTATTTTGTACCACTTTATTTTATTGGGCTTATGCAAACCCTGCATATCAGCAAGTTTACATGGTTACTTTGGCCTAATTGTCAGTTTGAGCAGGATTTCCTGAAAAAGTCAAATGATTTACAGGAAGCAGTTTTGGTGTTGACTTAGATCCAAATTTCTCTTATTCAGTCATGATATACAGACTTATGCTGGAGCCACAGCTGAAAGTCACTAAGATTAAAATACTGGTTCAGAATCTGTTAAACTACATACATTAAATGTGGCACAATGTCAGCGAAGTGATCCTATACACTGAGTGCAAAAAGAAAAGAAAAGAAAAGAAAAGAAAAGAAATGCTGTTATCTTCCCTCTGCCAGTGATGAAAGAACTAAATATTCAGAAGTCTAATGCATGTTTTCTCTTATTCCTAATGGTTTCCAGGCACAAATAAAGTATTTGTGAGTAGAAGCATCTTTGAATAAAAAAAAAAAATCTATAATTCCCCTTTTAATGCAATTAAAAAGGAAAATCATTTTAATTAAAAGGTCAGTTGACATGTTATTCTGAGTGCGAAATGCGTAAAATGTAGTGAAAATGTAAAATGGATTTTAGGATTAAGGCAGATGTATTTTTCATTTCAAGCGCTACCGGGTGAATATCAGATAACCTTGGGCTTGTCAAGGTGGTACAAACATCAGTGGAAGCTTACCATGAGTTAAGCCCGACAGTAGCTTAGAAACGGAAACTGATTGAAATCATCATAGAAGGTATTTTAAAGTTAAGACAGTTAATGGCACATTTAATCCTAAATCAGTTTTTTAATAAGTAAATCTCCTCTGGTCAGGGTAATGTCAGTACTTCTTGAAGGGATGCTTTTTATTTTATTTATTTATTTATTATTTTGTTTTCTTTTGTCTCGTTGGGTTGGCTGTCTTTTCCCAACACTGACACAATCTAATGTTCTGCATCACCCTAAACTCACTTATAAATATACACTAAAAGTAGTACAATATACCAAGGACTGCCTAAGATGTCAGCTTAACACTTAAGTTTCGTAATTTATCATTGTATTTTTGTTATATGGTAGGTGTTGATACTTACCAACAGTGTAAAGAGTGAAAAAGACTGTAGAGGTTAAACAAATCCAGTGATCAATGAATACCAGAAAAAAGACTCAGCTGCAAGCATCAAAGTTGACTCAAAGTAGAAGTCCAACAGGCAGGATTCATTAAACCCAACAGGGCTAAAAATTAGATCAACTGTCTGCATGGCAAACTTCACAGGATGAAAAGAGGAAAAAATACTATCCAAAACTAAATCTCAGGGTAAGAAAACAAAAAAACATAATTGACAAAGATGAAGCAAAAATGCAGTTTTTCCTATTTTGATCTTTTTACCCTTAAAACTGAGCACCCCTGAGCGCTATCACTTATATTGTCAACGGTTTGAGTAATGGTAGAGTGTAACTCTGTGGGATAAAATGTGATGATATCTTACCCTTTAGGTTATCTACAGACGTTTTCTAGGCATTTATATCCCGTCCAAGAGGTTTACAATCCAGCCACAAATAATAGTGTTTATTCAAAGACCATATGGTAAATCCACAATAAGTGATCCACGATAACACTGTTATTAATTACATTTTCAAAATAAAAAAAGGTTACTATCATACTATGTTGCTAAGAGATCGCCATTTTAAGGCTGGAAATTATGACAAAGACAATTCCTGTCAAACGTTCAACCAACTAAACAGCATAAATTAACAGTAACGTCCAATCAGGAGCAGCCAAAGATCAACCAGTGAGCAGAAAGTTCAATGTGTGTCTGAAAAAAAGAAAAGTAATGCTCCTCTATGGCTGAAATAAAGCCAAGAAGATGTTTTTTATGCACAGTGGTGTCAAATATCAGCTGAGATAGAGTTGTTTTGTGAGGCTAGTAGGTAAATAGTAACATAAATAACAGTAAATGAGGAACTAGTCTAAATATGTAAATAGTTCTGGGCAACAATCAAAATATTCAATTTGATTAATCACATAAAATGTTGAGATTAATTGCAATTAATCATGTTGTTATGCACAACTCTGCCATTTCCTGGTTGCTGGCAGAATGTGATGGGATTGGCTGGGTGATGAGCCAACCAGAGGGGAGGAGACAAGGGTAGTTTTGTCTTGCCACTCCAAACAGACATCAGGGCCTGGCATTTGCATGCATGACAAGCCTCAGGTGGCAGAAATGAGCGGCTTCCATAACACTAAGTGCTTAAGTGAGGAAAAGACCCCCACCATCCCCAACACTGGCCAAACTGCAGGAAGATTTTCAGCCAAATGACAGTGATCTACAGGTCATTTTTCAGATGAAGGAGAAACTCAGAAATGACTTTGCTACACATATATTCAGGACCTTCTTTAACAAAGCTTCAGCACTTGATCCCTGCTTCAAAAAGCGGAATTCCTGAAGACGATAACACTAGGGACACCATATTCCACAGCGGAAGTGGAGGGAATGGTAAGAAAATGCACAGTATACTGTAGCTAGTGTGTTTGCCTCACTCCCACTGTTACATTTACTCTGCTTTCCCCAACTTTTTTTAACCATTTTTTAACTAGATTTTGGTTAAATTTTTAGGAAATGTCAGAAATGGAATAAAAAATAAGTGATTATATTTTGGGGGTGATCCAGATCAAGGAATTTTTTAAAATTATTCTTGACAATGGGTAAAGAGATCATTTTGTCATTAGAGCTTCTAACTCATAAATAATGGCCACACTCATTGACAAAAATGATAATAATAATATTATAAGAAAAGAAAAGAAAAAATTTAAATGTCTTGGCAGAGGTCTCACTCTCTCGCTCTCAGTGCTTCTGGTTTCCAATGACTTCGTTTGCAGCACCCCCATGTGAGCGCTTTTTGTTTTAAATATTAATTCCTCACTGTGATGGTACAAGTAGTTTCTGTTGCATAAATTCATAGTTTTGCAGTTCTGCCATGTGTGACCATTACTGACCTCATTATTTCAGATGCAAGCTTAGTGGAGCTAAACAGAACAAGGTCAAAAACATTCTCCATTCTCTTTATTTCTTCACCAAAAGGACGCATTTATCACTAAAATCTCTTTCTATCCTATGCATTTCTCTCATTATCCATCCACCAACGTCAACAAGCTCTTCTAAAATGAGAAGGACATTCACCAAGAGAACTGACTGGTCAGGAGTTGGTGCTTTTATACTCGTTGATCTCTTATCAAGAACATAACCTGCTCCAAAGCAGTTACCATGGTGACTGACCCTGGTAAGAAGTGAAGCAGCTTTGTAGTACAGAAAACCCCGGGTTAACCCTGAAGTTACCTGGATAAGAGAAAATCCAGCCTCACTGAACAGGCTTCATGTTACATTGTCTACTATGTGGCTTCAGTGACCAAATTACTTGCTGTGAACTCTAGAAAATTCTCCAAAACACACTTGGTTTTCATCACATTTGTAAATTTTCTGCTAAAACATGAGGAAAACAAACAAATTAAGGCTTTTAAGTTGAATAACTTCTGTATGCCATAATAACTAGAAATGAGAATCTTTGTATTTATTGTTCTTAGGAAAACTTGAAGCTAACAGCTAATTCCATGCTGTTTCATAACTAAGTATGTGGGTTTCTTTTCTCCTTTGATCTGCTCTTTTTAGCCAAAACACTGTTTATTGGCACAAAATGCTGTATGCAGATGATGCACTCGGGGATACCAAGAGTAAGAAGTTGTGTTGATACTCCCACAGTAAACAATCCTACAGAAACAGGCAACATATCTGAAACTTGGTTGTACAGAGCAGGAAGAAAAAAAAAATGAAATGTTTAACTTGAGGAGAAGTAAGGTTGCTTTTTTTAGGGGCCTGCTTTGTACTGCCAACATCCAGCTCTTATCCATCATAGCCCAGGGGCTATGATGGATAAACATAATTAATCTCTAAAGGGCCGTTCAGATGGTTCCTATTGCTGAGAGTCAATACTCTGAAAGTTAGTTAAATTTAGATGTGTTTGGGTAAAAAGTCTTAGAATCTGAAAAAGCAAGGGTTTTCTGGAAGAAATAAAGGGTTACTATAACAACCCAGATAAATAGTGGTAATGACCTTAAAATGCTGCTCTGCCAGAGTCCTAATTATAGCTTAAGTATCATCCATATTTTTATTTATTTATTCATTCATTCATTCATTCATTTATTCATTCATTAATCCCTTTTCTTGGCCCCTCCAAAATCTATCCTTCTAGTTAGGTGTTCCTTTTCCTTTTGGGGATCAAGCTTATTCCTTTAGACGGCATCCATTTTGAAGGTGTAGAAAATGAGTTGATTCCCTTACACAACGAAGCATCTTAAACCAATGCACTGAGTGGTAAAAGATTTCTGACACCAAATACTGTAGATGACAGAGCCCGTTTACATGCAAAATCTGATTATTTGCTGGTTTCTGCAGTATTTATGTAACTCAAGGGATCGTGTTGACAGAATATGGTCAGATGTCAGTTATGAGAAGTTGGATTAACACTCCTAGATTTCTCTCCAGTACGCCAATGTACGGTGGCCGGGAAGTGCAAAACAAATTTACATCCATTGAAACACTTTTACATTTTCACAATACAAATTTACATTGGCTCGAAACACAATTTTACCCAAACACTTTTACACAAATATGACCCGGAAGGGATTTCTTGGGGGTGGGGACAAGACCGTGTAAACAGGAAAGGAATCAGACTTTTGTACAGTTGGAAGATATTCACACATTCCGCTTTTCTGGATTAATAACTCATCTGTGGAACATTCCTTCTACAAAACCGTCACAATATCGCAATCACAGCAACGTAGACTGTGAGCTACAATCGTATTTTCCTCGAAACGAGCCGTCCTTCGAGCTGGGAGACTAGCATTGGGCTCTATACAGAACCTGCTGGTGCGCGACTGGGCAGGGACCGTCTGCAAATTCTAACAGAATAAAATATGAAAGAAAAAATTCAATAACTACAACATAACATGTTGTAGTGCCACCAAACTCACAGTACAAATAAACCACCTTCCACATCCTCCTCTTCTAGTTTTCTTTTAACATTTCTCCTCCCTGGCTTTGATGGCGCTCTGTAAGTTGTTATTCCAGCAAAACTCTTCCATAGTAAGCAAGCATCCACAATGGCATCACACAGCTGGCAGAATATCTCCGGACTGGAGGTCTGCCCATGCATTCCTCCATCACTTTAAAACTGTCATCAACACCATGGATATATATTGTGAGCTTCGCAGTGACAGTGACGTCTGTCCTCTAATGAAGAGAAACTGAGTATGAATGAATATGTTTTGCTTTCTCACGCAGTCGATCATAAATGTTACCAGACAGGTCAAAAGTGGGCTCTGCCACTGTGTTGGCTAAAAGGCTGATGTTGCTAAACTCTTCTTCTCTTCTTTTCCGGACCGACAATACTTGCAACCTGTAACACGCACTGTTTGATAAACTCTGAATGTTTTTTCTGGCCTCAGCAATCATCTCGCTCTCACCACGTAGCCAGCTTCGAGTGCCGCATCACTCTCTTTGCTTGCTTTCTTGGAAAAACTTTGTTGTCTCAGTAGGCATGTTTTAAGTTTGGCAACCTAGTCCAGTCGCTCATCTCCATGGTATTTTCCATACTTCATGGTTAGTTGAGTAATGACGTCTACCAACCGTTTTTTTTCACAGCAGGTTTTGAAAAAGACATGACTGGGGCTGAGAGACAAAAAAAAAAATAAAAATAACGTAGGAAACTTGCACAGGTGGCAGGATATATTTTCCCTCAACTCGGTGACACTCCCAAAATACGTTTCAGGTGACCAACGTTATCACTTCATGTTCTTGTCAGGAGCTGATGGTAGCCCACAAGGGTTAAAAAAATATAAAACACCCAACGCAACGAATCACACAGGTGTATGTGAGAAAAAACAAGCAGGCCGCACTAACACTAAGCTTTGATTTCAAGTAGGAGGCCACATGCCTACACGTGTCTGAGACCCCTTTCAGTTAAAAGAACTGAAATTTGGAACATCATCCCAGTTAATATTAAAGACGTTGCAACATTCAAAATATTTAAAACAAAACTCAAATGTTGTCTAAAGAGTAAACTGTTATTTTACTTTTGTCTTACATCTCAAGTGTTGGATTGTGTGGATGATTTTTGTCTTTGATTCTCTGTCATTATTGTTATAAACTGCTTTTATATTTACTTGATTTCCCACGGACACATGGCAAGTAGCCACTGGCTAGTTCTGGCATATTTACATGTTTGTGTCCATAATATGGGGCAGTGGTAGCTTTGTGGTTACAGAGGAGGACTTTGGTCTGGAGAACCTGGGTTCAAGTCCCCGGGCTGGCAACT
>JBAFSZ010000018.1:27795773-27815027 GCA_036919955.1 Melanotaenia pygmaea
ACGATGAGTTCACTGGACTCCAACGGCCTCCACAGCCACCAGACCTCAGTCCAGTAGAGCAGCTTTGGGATGTGGTGGAACAGGAGATTTTCATCGTGGATGCAGCCGACAAACCTGCAGCAACTGTGTGATGCTGTCATGTCAGTATGGAGCAAAACTTCTGAGGGAAAAATTGAGGTGTTTCTTGCAAAAATAAGAGATAACGCTTTTCTAATGAAAATGTTAGCGAAAAAGAAAAATAAGTGGACATTTTGACATTTGAAGAGGTGCAAATGATTATGAAAGGGCTGCTGGCTTTGATGCATAAAAAGCAAGAGATGTGCAGAAGAGGCAATAATTTTATGTATTTTTAGCTCCTCTTTATGTGAGTCAAGCTGACTTGTGAAATCCATTTTGCAGCAATGACTGCATGGATAACACTGCAGTTGTAATTTCTAACCAGTGACAAGGAGACTAACATAATATTATAGCATTGTTTATGTACACTTCAGGCCCTTTTTTATGTCATATTTTATGGTGTTAAATGAGAAAATGGTCAGCTAGTTGAACATTTTAGGACAGGGTATCATTTTGTGTGAACATGGTGTAAAAGGAGAAAAAAACTGAATTTTGATGTTGTAGCACAAGTCTTAACCTTGCTGAATGTATTTTTTAGGGCTTTTTGCAAAGCAGTAATAAGTAAGACATACATTATTCAACATCAAGCCTCCTTGTCACTCCTCTTTGTGACTCAGTGGCCCCAATTTTATGATTTGTTGTTTGTTGTTGCTGTTGATTATTTCTTGAAATGTTTTACGACAACTGAATCCTGATTTCAGTGCAATGAGTCCTGTTCTTCACAGTTTTGTGATGCACTGGCAACCTGTCCTGGCAGTAACCTGCTCACCAGGAAGCTGCTGGAACAGGCTTCAGACTCCCGCTGGCCGTGCACTGAAAGAAGTGGGTGTTGCAAATAGATGGATGGATGATTTTACAATTGTCAAAAAGTTCTCCAAACACGAAGGTATGTTGATAAATTTCTGTATCTATTTGTATGAGACTGCATCTTTATCCAGTTTGTTTCTATCAGGGTGAATTTAAACAAAATCTCAGCCTTCCTCACTCCGGTACAGCTGCAATCTGTATTGGCTTAAATATCGAATCCATCTCTAATGTAAGTCTCTCCAGCAGGGGTGAAATGACAGAGAGAGCCAGCAGACCCTGTATCTCCACTCTCCATTAACATAGTCAGCAGCTGTGAAAGGGCAGAGCACAGGCTGCCCGGAGTTTTATCAGAATGTCACTGAACGCCACTTTAGCCCTGACACCACATGCAACACACACACAAATACACACACGCATTTGGAGCTGCTACACTTCAGAACGTGGTCAGGCCGGGGTCAAACTGATATGTCAGAACCAGTCATGTCATCCTAACAAGTCATGTAGGTTGGGCTGGAGTGTGTGTGTCTGTGTGTGTGTGGAGGAGTTTCTCTGGCCAGTGTTTCCATGGTCAGCCTCAGATGCTTGAATGAAAGATAGAGGTCTACCAACACCTGTGTTTTCACAGCAGCAGTCAGCACATCAAAGACTGACTTGTGCACTGCTGCTTCTTAATGAATTAAAAACCTCTTTAATCACATCGAAGAAGAAAAAAAAAAAAAAAAACACCGTTTGGCTTTCAGCTGTTTCCCGTGTCATAACAGATCTGGTTTTTGCCTTACAGCATAAACAAGTGGTCAAGACCAGCAGTGAGTTTTGGCTTTGGTGTTGATTAGCTAAACCTGATGCCACAGAGCACTAATGAGGCAGGACAAGTAAACGGCCGGGACATCTGAATCTGTCTGCAAAGGCCTCCCGGATCTGTCCTAATTGTCAACAATGTGGTTTCCCTCCATTATGGTGAAGGATTTAGCAGATTTTTATTTGTTTTTCCTGCTAATGTGATAAATTAAGCTGCTGTGAAGAAACCTCTCAAACTCAGTCCCCCCCAAACAGGTTTAAATGTTTTCACTTTGATGTGGTGCACCAATGCACGGTGGCCTGGCAGACACACAAACAGATCTTAAATTAAGCTCTTTAACATACATAGCTACTTTAAGCCGCCAATTTACTGCTTACAGCAAGACACAGCTGCAGTTTACTGTTACGTCATGAAACTTTTTGGGGTAGTAAACATGTGAATAAGTATTGTACAAAATTTGTCATAAGAGCCAAGAGAGGCTGAAACGGTTAAGTGGTTTAATTTTGTTGCTTGGTGCAACAATCTGGCAGATTTATGGATGTGCTGCTTACAATGTAGTTGCTGATTGCTGTGATGGCTCTAACCGGTGTAATTCTAAAGAGATGAAAAGAATAAATTATATAATTGATTGCATAAAACCTTGAATTACACTGATGAATTGTTCAATATGGAAGTCAAATTGTAATACAGGAAGAATATTAATATAGTTCCATGTGAAAGCTTCTGCTTCATTGCAGGGGTTGGACTAAATCATTATTACATTTTTCTGCTCAAATGTACCTAATTCTAATGAAGGATCAACCCTCAAGCTTGTCATTGAGTTCTGCAGAATCTCTTAATTCTCTCTCTCTATTAAACATAGGGCAGTGGGTCCCCAGACAGTGGTTGAGAAACCCAGGTCAGTGGGGTTGTTGGCTTTATTTCTAACACCACTTATCTGAGTTATGTGCAATGATGCCGTTTTAGTGACTTTGATGCTGTATTTAGCAAGTTTTCAGACGCCTCTAGTGACGTTTTTTCAAAAAGCAACAAATCCAGCAGCTTTTTCTGGTGCTATTGGAGACTTCTGGAGACTGATGTGAGAGTGAGTATGGTTTAATTTATTTAAATGAGCAGTGGGTACTGCTGCAGACCACTGCCCATACAGCGCACTCACAAGAGGCTCGCTCCTCATGGATCAGCATATTAATGCCTATTCATGACTAGTTAAAAGTTCGTTAACATGTTGTAGACTCTTCATTGAAAACCAAACTATAGTCAGTAAAACTACTTTTTGTTTTTTTTTTTTGTTTTTTTTTTTTTGTTTTGTTTTTAGTTTTGATTTCCTTTTTTGTTTGCTGTTCTAAACATAGTTACGGGGTCTTTTTCACTTTTTACTTCTCATGCATCATTAATCCTCTCTGTTAATGTATACATTACAATTATATGTACCAGGTTGGTCCAAATTAAACAAAGACGTTATTTAGTGACTTTTAGGACAGCCAATAGCTACTTTTCTTACTAAGGAGTTGATGAGACGTGTTGATGATATGTGTCTCTGGATTTTGTTTTGTTACAGCAGATAATAATATGCATGATTTCAGATAGAGTTCCTCTTTAACTTTAAACAACTCTAAATTGTGCTGAGTTAATTCTTCCAATAATTTGCCTCCTTTTAGATTCTAGAAAGGTTGCTTGAATAATGTGCAAACTGGTTTAATCAAAATAAATAAAAAAGAAATTGTTATCAGAGTGAGTATGATATATCTTGTATTCTTATTCATCAATCAAATTGTATTTATATATCACTTTTCATACAAAGGAGCTGCACAAAGTGCTTTACATAATAACAGCAATAATTAAATACCAATACCTACTATAGCCATGGAAAATTAAGAGTTTTAAATCTCACCTGGTTCAATTTTTCTGTCCAGCCCCTGCAGGAGCTGATTATAGGGTTTCTCTTTAAACATATTTTACAGAAAATTTACATTCCATCTCATTAGCTGCAATCAGTTTGACATTTACGTGCTGAAAGGAGACATTAAAGAATAATGATGAGATTAATCTTCATAACTTGAAATCAGGGAATCACTAATTGTTGCTAGTGACATGTCAGGTTTACTAAGATGGTGTTTGTAAAGCCAAGGTTTTCCCCTCTGAATCATTCTGTCCAATAACAGACATGCAGCTATTTAATCAAAATAAAATAATAAAACTCTTCAGATCAGTGATCAGATAACGTCAGTTCAATACTTTAACGGCAGTGTGGGATGATAGCAGATTTGTCATTGTCTGATCCGTAGAAATCTGAGCCGCTCTCCTACACACTCATGTGGGAGGTACTGTATGGGGCAGTTATGGATGACACCTCGGATGGCTATGTCCATCATTCCTCGCTCATCTCAGTTCTCTCAGATTTAAAAGAGGTCTGTGCGCACACTCAGAGGGTTTGTTTAGGCATTCTGCTAAGAATAGTAAATTAGTTCACATCCCGACCGGGGCAATTACCAACAAGAAGAACAAGACAGAAATGGACGAGTGGCAAGAACAAGGCTCTGTTGGAATGTTACTATTCTAGTAACCCTAGTCAGAGGGGTTACATGCAGAGAATGTGGGAAGTATGGAACCTTCAAAACACACAATCAACACTCACTGCCAAACAACTAGTAGCTCAACGTGCCAACATCCACTGACGGTAACTGCTATCACAGCTTGAGATTGACGAGGTACAACACAAATGCTATGGCAAGGGGGAGCCAGGATGCCAGTTCAGGGGGGATTTAACAACAACTCCCCATCCAGAGATTGGGTATGAAGCCCCAAAAAGCACAATCACGCTGAGTGAGGCAGCAACTGACCTAAGAGATAAGATCATGGCAAAAGTGAACATTAGACAACCCCGACGCCAATTTCAGGCTTAGTGGAGCCCCATTTGAAAGTCTTCTGGAAGATGTAAATGCAGCCCTGAGAACGATTCCTACAATGACCATCACTGAAATCAATGAGCTTATCTACACCTCAGCAGCAGTGATCCTTGAGGTGCTTGGCTATCAACCAAAGATACATATCCACCATGTAAGAGGAGCTTAAAGGCTAAAATCAAGGCAGCTCGGATAGAAGTGAGCCAACCATCAGAGCTCCACAAAGGTACAATGAAAAAACAGGTACCCAGGAGGTACAGCCAGATCCCCATACCTGAAACACTAGAAACTGCCAAACAACGACTTGGCTTGGCCTTGGCCACCCGCCCTAAAGAGGTATACGAGAGAGATTGAAGCAAGGCAAATAAATCGGCTGTTTTCAACTGAACAATACTGGAAAAGCATATGTTACACTCTTAAGAATGCTCCGTTGACAATTCTGGTGTAGCACAATTTAAATTTTATTCCTGTTGGAACATAATAAAGAAAGGCACTTAGTGGCTGTGTCTCATGTGCTGCTGCGTTACACGCATCTGCCTGACAACTCACTCTACTGGTGACGTTGTCAACTTACACATATCACTTCCATCACAGTGAAAGAATCAGAAAATAACATCTTATATACTAGATACAGAAACATGTGTTCAATCTCTGAGTACCCAAACTACTGTATAACATTTGTGCAATTACAGCTAGTACTGTCTTGGATAAACAGCAGTTAACACTCCTTTATAACCTCTTATTGCTAATAAAACAACATTAACAAGAATTTAAACAGTAATTATGCATTTCAGAACCGCCACTCTTATTTTGACAATGACCGGAAACTGTTCAATACTCCGCTTTTATTGTGAAGGATTTACCGGAAGTTAACTACCGCCGCTAATGGCCGTTGACTACTCCACCGTGGGAAACGAGGGTTATGCTACCGGTAGCTTCTATACTGTTAGCTCGTACTTCTTTTTACCTAAATAAGGCTTCTATAATGTTCTCAGGCCATGCATCAGCGGGAGTTAACTTTAGGTTAATTTCTCCTGGTTACACTCAAGTCTGTAAAGCACTTAGAACCTTTTAACAAGATGCTGAAGCATTATTAGCCTCGTTAGCATTAGCTTACTTGTTCCCATACATCCTATCATTACCGACGTTTAGTCTCTCTCACACCTATGCTTAAACTGCTGTGACTGTTTACACATTCCTGGCACTCATATCCGATACGACCTTATAAATTTACTATTTGTGATTTCTTGGCTTCTTACCTGTTGGAACATAATAAAGAAAGGCACTTAGTGGCTGTGTCTCATGTGCTGCTGCGTTACACGCATCTGCCTGACAACTCACTCTACTGGTGACGTTGTGTCGACTTACAGCAACACCAACCCACAGCTCCCTCTGTTGGCCGAAAGTTATACATGCTCTTCCAACATAAAGGTGGATCATACAGACAATAATAGTGATTAATATGGTCCTCTACAACTTAAAATTAGGGGGGGTGAAGTATTTAACATAACACTCTGCTCAGTCTTTATTAACACATAGCACCACACATATGGGAAAAGAACCAGTAACCATCACGGTGGCAGACATTCAACAAAGAGTCTCAGGTATGAAAAACTGGACCACACCAGGGCCTGACATGGTTCATACCTACTGGCTAAAGAAGCTAACTGCATTCCATGAGCACCTGGCAGCACAAATGACCCAGCTGCTAAAGGATGGGACCCACCCTGTATGGCTAACTGAAGGACAATCCTGATCCAGAAGGATCCCCTGAAGGGAACAGTTCCATCCAACTATCAGCCAATAACCTGTCTCCCCACCACATGGAAGCTCATGTCAGGCATCATAGCGGCTAAGATAAGTGGGCACATGTAGCACAAAAGGGCATTGGTAAAAATACCAGAGGAGCAAAACACCAGCTGCTGGTACATAGAGCAGTCGCTCAGAACTGCAGAACCATGAATACCCATCTGTGCACTGCATGGATTGATTACAAGAAAGCCTATGAATCAGTGCCACACACATGGATCGTGAAATACTTGGAGATGTATAACATCAACAGGACTCAGAGCCTTCATTGCAAACTCAATGCAGCAGTGGAAGACCACCCTTGAGGCCAACTGCAAATCAAATCACATCAACTTTATTTATAAAGCACCTTTCATGCCACAGACAACACAAAGTGCTTTACATGACTAAAAACATTTACGCATATAAAACAAAACAAAGTAGGAATACATAACAATAGAAACACTCACCAAAATATTTCACACAGCTGCACGCACACGCACACACACGCACACATACACACACACCAAGTAGTATTCCCTCCCCATTCTATACAAACATGATTCTCTTATTTCTGTCTCAAACTGAATGTTATTAAAAATATTAAAAGTGATAAGCATCTGGCCTGATGCTGCTGTGAGGAAACAATATCAGTATCATGGGGATCTATCCACACCAGAGGCCAGTCCACCCATGTCAAACAGCGGCAACCACCCCCATCAGAACAGACCGGGCCCACACCACAGCCAAAAGGCCGCAGTGCAGGGCACCAGCCACCCCGATAGGTGCAATCACCACGACAGCAGCCAACGACCAAACAGGAAAAGCCCCCCGGTGTGGAGGATCCCCACGAGGAAACACTGGAGTTAAAATTTAAATTAAACTACCTTAAGAAACAATAAGAACAGCTTAAGAATGAATAAATAAATAAGTAAATGAATGAATTAATATATAAATAAGTAAATAGTACAGTTGAATAAAATGAAAATAAAATAACATGAAAATAAAATAATCTAAAAAAAAAAAATTAAGATCAAATAAATTTAGTTAAAAGCCAAGCTAAAAAGGTAGGTCTTAAGCCTCTTTTTAAAAACATCAATGAGCCAACTGCACAAGTGTTCATCAAATGTGGCATATACCAAGGAGATGCCCTGTCCCCTATGCTGTTCTGCATAGGTCTGAACCCCCTCAGCCAAATAATCACCAAGACTGGCTATGGATACTGACTCACCACCCACCATCAGTCACCTCGTCTACATGGATGACATCAAACTGTACACCAAGAGCGAGTGAGACATTGACTCAATGATCCACACAACCAGGATCTACAGCAATGACATCAGAATGTCATTCGGACTTGAGAAGTGTAGGCAGATGGTGACAAAGAGAGGGAAGGCAGTCCATAGAGAAGGGGTCTCACTCCCAGATGGCAGAATAGCAGACACAAGAGGACAGCTACAAGTACCTTGAAATCCCACAAGCAAATGGCAACCTCCAACAGGCCACAAGAAAAGCAGCCACAGTCAAATACATCCAACAAGTAAGGCAAGTCCTAATGAGTCAGCTCAATGGCAAGAACAAGGTCCAGCCAATTAACATCTATGCCCTGCTGGTCATCAGATACCCTGCGGGAATAATAAGCTGGCCAAAGAAAGCGATTCAGACCACAGATGTGAAAATACAAAGGTCCTGACCATGCATGGAGGGTTCCACCCCAAATCCAGCACCCTGAGACTGTACACTAAGCACAAGGAAGGAGGCAGAGAACTAGGGAGTGTCAGAACAACTATCCAGGATGAAACATCCCAAATCCCACAATTGGAGAAATGACAAGGCCTGAAAGAAAAATTTGAGAAGGCCTGGAAAGTGAAGGCAACAGTGGTGCCAGTGGTCATTGGAGCACTTGGGGCAGTAACCCCCAAACTAGAAGAGTGGCTACAGCAGATCCCAAGACAAACCTCAGACATCTCGTTCCAGAAGAGTGCAGCCCTAGGAACAGCAAAAATACTGCGCAGAACCCTCAAGCTCCCAGGCCTCTTGTAGAGGACCCGAGCTTGGATGGATGATTGACCGCCCACGGAGGGCAAGGGGACAACTTTTTTTATACATAAAAAATTTATACATATATATATAAATACACTTTCCTAAAAAATACTGTATTGTCCCCCAAGAAGCCTTGTTTTCTGCATTTCCACATATTTAAAAGTTAAAAAGTTTAGTTGTTCTACTTTACAGATTCTTAGGAATTCAGCCCATGTTTGAGCAACATAAGCTAAAGTATACACTGTAAACGCTAGAGACTTAATCATCAATTCTTTTGGCCATTGAACAAAAAAGATGTGTTGATCCTTTAACAAAGTGCATAAAGAAATCCAGAGGTGGGTTGTTTTCTGCTTCTGAATCTCTGCAGCAGGTGAATTTAACAAAGTAGGCTGACTGACTCTAAAAGGAAGAACAAAAGCAGTGTGAGATCTGAAAGATGTGTACCTGTAAACAGGCTGTGAACCTGTGAAGGTGATATCTGACAGAGAGAGTATCAGGATCCACTGTGGATGCAGTGAATTAATCTGGGGCTCTGTGGACTGCTGCTGCTGGGCATCGGTTAAAAGGAGTTGCTTGTGCCTCAGCAAAGGTTTGAGATCCAAGCACTTTGAAATGTGTTAAATGGCTGCAGGCTACTGGACATCAGGAGCCGTTTGATTCGTCTCGGTTAGGATATTGACCACTAGGTTGGGTCAACGCAGCAGCTCACAGATGCCTTTTATCTTTCCGCCAAGCTTCAACTTCCACCAACTCTTCCATCACAGAAATGTAAAGAGGGGAAAAATTGACTTGATTATTCTTCAGGGAATAATCCAACACAGTTTTTATGTTTAATTTAAAATGTTTTTTTAAACCATGCTACCCTATAGCCGCACACATTGGTGACATCATCAGTCTGTGACACAGTACTTATCACAGATCTCCACAATAAGGGCTTCCTTTTATGAAAATCAATTTTTAGCCTTTTCTTGGTATACAGCATAAGGTGAGAATACCATTTCCTGCATGTAAGGCTCTCTGACTGACTGAAAGCAGGAGGATCGAGGAGGCAGAAATTTATTTTGAATGTTCACCGGGAGCTGTGGTGAACTTTAATTTTATCTTTTCACACCTTTACACACTGGCAGAGGCAGTGCATGTTCTACACTGATTAGATTCAACCATAAAAAGTCCCATGAAATATGTGTTTATGACTTCATAACAGTGTCGGTAGAAGTGTTATTTTGTCAAGCTTCCACACCAACTCAACTTTCCATTTTCTGTGTGCGCTAACTCAGAAACCATGAATATGGACCTGAAACCAGCTTCACACCAGTCTTATTCACATTTGAAGCATCGTAATATAACTGTAAATTCATTAAACTCATTGTTATTGTAATCGTAAAATAATTTTCACATTTTTACAAGTAAAGGATTTTCTGATGATGCCACACTTCTCTCTCCACAGAAGTACAAAAGGAAATATAACAGTGTTAAACAGCCCAAGAGTTGAACATAAAAGTCAGGCTTTCCAGTCTCACGACTTCCAGTACCTGTAAAAAACAGCGTTAAACTTGCACCAAACGAGGAGAGAATCAGAAAAATGAAACATGTGGATGGAGAGATTGGAGAGCGGGATAATCCTGTTAGCTAGCTAATCGTCAAGGAAACATGTTCAGGGGATGCACTATGTCAGACATAGCAACCTGCACCCTGACTATCACCACTGAGTAACATTATGCGTCAGCACTAATGTTATGAGGACCTTATTCTGTTTGCACAGTCACTTGACGAGGCCGTCTGGGGACATAAGCAGCTAAAATCACTGCATTTCTCCATGATGGTTTACATCTGCTGTAAGGAATTAAAAATGCAGTAGTAATGATAAGGGTAAATCTTAAGAAAGTGAATGTAAGTAAATGTAGTGTCCCCATAAAATGACACAACCATGATTGTGTGTGTTTCTGGGAAGAATAGGTCTGGAGATCCATTACCCATTATCACTCAGTGCCTTGGGGATTACTGTGGAGAGAAAAGAAAAGAATGGAGACTTAGACTCATATCATGCTGCCTCTTCGCCCTTCTGTTTAGCTCAACACAATCATTTGGCTGACGGCACAGCCTGGCCAGACATAATCCTTAAGGAGAACTTGTATCCTTAGAAAGAGTAAATGAAATCTTGATAATATGCTTAATATATTTGCAGTAAAGAAAGTTTCCACTTGCTGGCTACATGTTGGTCCGATAATCTTACTCAGACTGTCACTGGACACATCAACAGGAACAATAATACTTGTCCAGAGCAGCAGTGAGGAAGCTGAATTTTGGAGTTTTTATATTTTGCCTAGGGAGAGTGATGGAGAAGTGATGCCACAAAGCTTATTCTTGGTGTGTTTTTTGATCCTGTTACTAGATTATAAAGTCAAAAAGGCAGCCACCACCGAGTTCCACTTTAGGTTGTTTCTAAAATGACATGAATATAATAAATGTGCTTTCTTTAAAAGGGTTATTGCCTTCTTGCTCCCTGATCCCCTCAGCATACTACACTTAAACACTTGCAGGTCTTTTGCAATTTGTTGGCCACCATAATTTGGGGTAATAAGTGGGGTAATAGTCTTGGCTGGAACGACAGGTTGTTAAAAAATGAAACATAAATCTTGTAATTCTCTAAAATACAGTATCAATCTAAAACATTAAAAAATTGACTTTTTAAACAGAGTTATGTTGTTTGCCTCCTACTTCTGAGTCTTTACCTCAGGCAGAGGAGTTTAAATGTCTTGGGATCTTATTTGAGAGTGATGGTAGGATGCAGTGTGGTATGAACAGTTTGACTGGAGCTTGGTCAGCAGTAATGAGGGCGCTACACTGATCTGTTGTGGGAAAGAAAGAGCTATGCCAGGAGGCAAACCTCTCAATTTACTGGTATATTTACGTTCCAACCCTCATCTATAGTCCAGAGATTTCAGTAGTGACCAAAAGAATGAAACTGCAGATACAAGTGGCTGAAATGAGCTTGCTTTACGAGGTGGCCAGGCTCAGCCTGACAGACTGGGTTGGGAGTTTACACATCTAGATGGAGCTTGGTATGGAGGAATCAGCTGAGATGGTTTGGGCTTTTTATTAGGATGCCCTACAGGTCGTCTACTTTTGGAGGTTTTCCACAGCATCCTACTGGGAGGAGACCTCAGGATAGACCCAAGACCCATTGGAGGGATTATATAGCCATCCTGGACTGTGAATGGGAATCAGTTTAAGTCATTTCAGCAATCAACAAGCAGAATGAATTTTCTAAACAGGCTGTTTCAAATTTAGCTTGTTAGCTTGGCTCTGTGAAAACTCCCCAAATACCTTTAACTGCTCCATAATATGGTTGATATCCGCGGTTGTCTTTGGCCCACATTTGGCCTTGAATGATGAATACGATTCAAGTTGAGAGCAGTTCAACTTAACTCAGCCATATCCGCTAATGTCGATCAAAGTCTGCATTGTAAAGTGGCCATTGGGATACACCTGGGCTTCATAACACTTTCTGTAAACCAAAACCAGTTTATAATTCTTGAGCCACATCTGGCTGTTGCAAAATTAACTATAAATCAAATGAGGCCCAACTTGTGACCTTTGGCTCATGTTAGGCTCTCATAACACTTGCCAGACTTATAGCTGAGATATAAGTGCCAAAAGTAGCTCAGGTTATGCTGGAAATATCTGCTTTCTGGGTTTTTAATTTTTTATTTTTATCTGACATATTAAAACAATAGAGGCTGTAATTATGGAAAACCAAAGACATACGGTTAGAGTGCAGACAGGCAGAAGCATCCAGGCTCAGTATATTCCTCTAGGACATGCTAACCTAAACATAACCCCCTGTGACCGAACAGAAATCACCAGTCTGATGCTACCTCTTCGCTTGCACATGTGGATGCTGCCATCCCATTCCATTGGCACAACCTTCGGTAATCAGTGCACAAGCCAACAGGGTGATAAATAATTGACATACACATACAAGAACATGAATTTTAAACAGTTTTTACCTTTAACTTGAAGATAACCCTAGCCCTGTAAATAAAGTAATGTGATACTACTTGTATGTTCCACTAAAACTTAAAGGTTATATTTATATTTCATGTGAATGACTGCAATCATGTGATTAGTGTACCATATTCAAATCAAAGGCTGTATTAAGTCAAAGTCATATAAGATTAAAAAACTCTTGATCATGTGGCAAAATCAGTCCACAGACCATATAATCCAACAGCAACAAAATAGTTACAAATAGAGGATTTACAGCATGCCTGTGTGTTGTGTCCACACTCATTTATGACACAACAAGGTGAATGTCACGGGTCATTTGGGATCCCCATAAAATTCCTAGATGTTTTTCAGCTTAATTGACCAATCATTTAGTTTTCCTTCTGATATAGTTTTAAATTAAAGCAGGGAAGGAACCCATCTGCTGTGCATCTGTAATTGCTTGTGTTATGAGGAGAATTAATACAGCACATAAACTTGTTCAGCTCCTGGATTTTTATTGTCTAAGGATTTGCCAGACCTGTTGTGCATCTGCAATGATGCTTTGATGAAAAACTGGGATTGGGAGGGGAGGGCAGCTGAAGAGAGGCTGTACCATGAGAAAAGGAGCTATGAGCTGTCAGCCGTGTGAGCATACGCGTACTGTATTACTCGTGCTATGAAGACAAATCCTCCTCTTTAAACAGTCAGGATTTGGAAAGAATTTTCAACTAAAAAGGTGTTTGAAGGGATATATTTACGTTCAAGAATTGGAAATTTTTATTTAAATCTGCGTACAAATGATAACCAAAGTTCTTTGACTCGTTTCATTTTGAAGATGAAACATCACTCAGCACTGAAACAGCTGTGGCCTGTCAGGGCATGGGTGCCTGTCTTGTGGTGTCTGGCTCAAGAATCTTGGCAGCACTTTCTTTTGGTTCTGTTAGCTGTTCGGGCATGCTCTTTGCATCAGGCTTATTCTGGGGCATCCTGCAGAAATTCAATCAGCTTGGGAACTTTGTTCCTTGAACAATTTTTGTCGTTTTGTCTGGTTGGTCTGTCCATTCTCCTCTGAACTCTGACATCAACAAGACATTCTGGTCCAGACAACTGCTGCTCACCAGATATGTTCTCTTTTTCAGACCATTGTCTGTAAACCCTAGAGATTGTTTTGTGTGAAAATTCCAGTAGATCCTCAGTTTCTGACATATTCAGGCCATCAACCATGCCATATTTAGTCACTTAATTCTCCTTTTTTCTTCATTTTGATGCTCAGTTTGAATTTCAGTAAGTCATCTTAACCATGTCTACATGACTAAATGCATGAAGGTACTGCTCCGTGATTGGCCGGTTGGATATTTATGTGAACAAACATTGAACAGATGGATCTAATAAAGAGGCTGGTGAATTTATAAAGGCTTTGGTAAGACGTGCTGTGATCTTTGTAAGGGAGAGACTTGTTTATTTCAGCAATACAAATCACTTCCTTCATCTTACAATATAATTCTTAAGAGTACAACTGTTTAATGGAGCTGTCTGACGTTCATGCACATAAACCATTTGATTCAATATGAAACAAAAACCCAACCAGGGCAGCCTCCAGCTGAGAATTAAGTATATAATCCCAACAGGTAAGTGGTCAATATCATACCGACATGTATCCAACCTATCATTTTTAAGTAAAATCATTGAAAAAGTTGTTTTTATTGAATTAAATGACTACTTGGATGAAAACAATATTTTGGAGAAATATCAATCTAGTTTTAGGAGCAACCACAGTGCCGAGACAGCCCTTTTAAAGATTGTTAATGACCTCAAGATGTAATTTTGACGCACAGAAACTTTCTGTCCTGGTTGTACTGGATCTAACGCTGCCTTTGATACAGTAGATCACCAGATTTTATTAAACAGACTTAGAAGTCTGGTTGGTCTCTCAGGTACTGTTCTTAAATGGTTTTATTCCTATTTCACAGATTGGCAGTTTTATGTAAGTATGGATACAAGCTTCTCACAGATCCGTAAAATCCAACATGGGGTTCCCCAAGGATCAGTTCTAGGCCCACTTCTTTTTTATTTGTACATGTAGCCTCCTGGGGATGTCACCAGGAGACACAGCATTGAGTTCCACAGCTATGCTGATGACACACAGTTTTACATTGCTGTGTCCCCTGATGACCTGGAGCCAAATAATGTTCTTTTAAACTGTATTTTAGTCATGGATAGCAGAGAACTTCTTACAGCTCAATCAGGACAAAAGTGAAGTTTTAATTATCAGTCCTGAAGACAAGCGAGAGATCATTTTATCAAAATTACATTCTCAATGTGTGAGAACTCTGGGCGTCATTTTTGACTTTGAGCTTGATTTCATTCCACACATTCGAAATATCACAGTCAGTTTTTAAAATCTTAAAAATATCGCCAGAGTCCACCCATTTCTCTCTCTTGCCAGCACTGAGGTGCTGATGCATGCATGATTACTGTAATGCCCTGCTCTCTGGTCTTCCCAGAAAGTCTATTTCTAACCTGCAATTACTTCAGAACTCAGCACTACGTGGTCTGACGAGGACCAGGGCGAATGAACACATAACAGCAGTTTTAAAATCGCTGCATTGGCTTCGTTACAAATACGTTTCAGGATTGATTTTAAGGTTCTTTAAGTGGTTTATAAATGTCATAATTGTCTTGGGCCTTATTATTTATCAGATCTGCTTTTGAATTGTGAACCCTCACAAACCCTGAGGTCCTCTGGTACCAGCCTTTGAGTTGTTCCCAAAGTCAGAAACAAGACTTATGGTGAAGCCTCATTCCAACACTACGGGCCTCAACTGTGGAACAGCCTGCCAGAAAACCTCAGGGCTACAGAGACTGTTGATTTTTTTAAAAAAAGCCTGAAGATCTTTCTTTTTGGTCTAGCTTATAGCTAAATTTTATTTGCTATTGTTTAGAATATTGCTTATTTAATCATATATTCTTATATTTTTACCACAAATTTACATGACTTTCTGTTTTATTGTTTTACTATTTATTTATTTATTTATCTGCATTTTTATCTTGTCACTCTTATCAGTTCTTATTGTTTTTAAGTTTATTTACTCTTGTTTTTACTGTTTAACTCCAGTGTTTCATACTGGGATCCTTCACATCGGTGGTTCTGCCTGCTCTGCCTGCAGGGTTGGTGCCATGGTGACTTCCCTCGTCTGGGTGCCTGGGGGTCCTGCACTGCAGCACTGTTGCTGTGGTGTGACTTAGGCACCAATGTGACTGGATCCCCAAGATATAATTTCCTCATAGCAGTGTTGAGCTAGATGTTTTCATTTTATTACTACTTTTATACTTATAAGTTCAGAGACAGTTATTAGTGATGGGAATTCATTATTGTACAATATAGGGTATAGGCGAGTATGGATGAAGCTTGGTTTGTATGTGTGTGAGTTTGTGTGTGACTGTGTGTGTGTACAATTATGAGTGCCTATTTTATTTTTTGTTATAATTTTGATGTGAAGGCTTTTAAATCTTGTACTTAATATCCATGATTTGTTTTTATCGTGTACAGCACTTTGTGTTGCCATGTGCATGAAAGGTGCTATATAAATAAAATTTGATTTGGTGATAGATGAGTGCTGTGTTCAGGGGCACAGCTGAGTCACGTTTATTCACCATAATGTCTAACATGAAGGCTCTGAGACCAACAGCAACAGCTCGAAGATGAAAAGAAATAACACTGACAGATTTTACCAGTCTGCAAGACAGCTGGCAACTCATTCTCAGTCCTGCTGTGAGAGTTGAGTTGTGATTATCAGAAACTGTGGTCCACCACAACCTAGGGCATACAATGTAATGCTGTCACTGAATGTTGTTGTTGCTTTTGTTCTTGTACCCTGGGATATAACAGGCTAACAGTATAGTTACTGTATATAACTCCAACTTTGTAGCTACTGTTGTGTCAGCTGTCACAATGGGAAAATGTTGAACTGGTTTCTTTTAACAGGTGTATAAGACTAGACATTAAGACACAAACCCAGGTGATTTTACAGCAGTTGCAATTCATCTGATTTACATTAGTTGGATTTGGATAACCCTCTAAAAGGTTCTTAGCTGATTTACATGGATCTAAAACTTAGATTTTGATTAGCTTGTTCTTGGTTCCAATAGGTAAAGTGAGGTAGAGAAGACTAAATAACCTTTAAGTGCAGACGGGGAGAAAAGCTTGACAATAAAAATAGCCTTTAAGAGCCATTAGTTCACAGATGGTGTCTTCCAGCTTCTCTTTCACCTTCAACCACCTTCCCCTCACCTCCATTTGTGCTTTTCCCCCATGTGTCCTCATATCTCTCAGCAGAAATTACTCATCCAGGCCAGTCACCTACAATACACTGAGTGAGGAGCGTGTTAAGAAATCATTGTCCTCTTGGATTGCACCATTCAGGCACAGTTTCTCTTCATACAAGAGAAAACACTCTGTCCCTGACATTTTTATTGACTGGCCTAGGTTTAGGTGGTCCATCTGACACATACTGCAATTACATTTATCAAAGCTTTTTCAAATATCACCAATTTCCCTTTAATTATGACATACTTACTGCAAATTTTAGTCCCCTGAGGAGAAAAAATGTAAAAAAAAATTACACAAGATTGCTTTAGAAAATTGAACTGGCTCACTTTACTGTCTTGTGTTAGATGGCGTCATCAATAAAATTAGCTATGAGGCACGCGGGGAGACAGCAAAAACAGGTGGTGGGGAGACATGATGAGCTGGAGTTACTGTTAGACTGCCAGTAGGTGGGAAACTAGGTCATCCTCTCTATTACAAGGACTTGAGTTATGTTTAACATTATAATTTAGAAGCTTAACTCGAGATAAATAGTTGGTAATGAAGTGAGGATAGAAAAACAAAGACAGATGAAAAGAAGGAAACAAACAGGAAAATACATTTGTTCTACATACACTTAAAAACTGAGGACTTTGGAGATTTTATTTCAAATGACTGCAAATCGCATACTATATAAGCTGATATAGCTAACATACCTTTACCAGTTAGTTTATAGGCTACTCCTCTGAAGCCTTGTTGCTTTCTGAATGGATGACCTTGGCTTCCTTCCAGTTCATGATATTATTGCACTGAGCTGGAAGGAAGCAAGACACATTACAGTAACACCACATGACTCTTCTGAGGAAGGACATAGTGGTGGGGAACATTAGTCCTCAAGAGCTGCAGTCCTGCAAGTTTTTGATGTTCCCCTGCTCCAACGTACCTTATTCAAATTAAATGGATCCAGTGACCCATTAATTTAAATCAGGTGTTTTGGAGCAGGGAAACATTAAAATTTGAAACATGAGCCCACGATTCCCCACCACTGCCATAGAAAGTAGCTGAAAAATGTAATGGTAAAGAAATTATGTTACATTTGTCTTTCCCACATGAAAATCCAAGCATAATTGATTAAGTCTAGAGACAGTATAAACATTTATGAACTACAATTAGTCACCTACTCAAACACTCACTACATAGTCTTCACTATAACAGTGGGAAGGGCTAAAGAGCTGCTGATGCATGTTATACAATTCGTAAAGAGTTACTTCACAGTTATACAACATATATACATTGTCTGGATAACATGGGTAAGCTTCTTGGGTAACATTGAGGCATTTGGGGAGATGAAGTGTACAAGGGTTCAGAATGCCTTTTCATTCACTATATAATGTATGGCAAGCTTTTCACATGGTACACCAAATGCAGCGTACAGGTGTATTGTCTGTTTCAATCATAGTTGTTGGTTGAAACAGACCAACATACATTATGACCTGGAGCCAGGTGCTTCCAGACTGCGCTAATGCTAGCAAATGCTAGCTGGGGCTGACATTTGCAGCTCAATATTGTAATTTGCATACCCGCTGAGAGTACCTGGTGAGCAAAAAATACTTCTCATGAGTAATTATACGACATGATATATATAATTTCTGTCTAAGAAGCAGGCTTTGAGAAATACTTTAGAAAATGAGAATACGTTGAAAAGCTCTTAAATATGTCAAATATAACTTAGAAAAAAGCATCTAAAAATTTAAAAGAATTAGCATCTACACAACAGAATTAAATGTGTCAAACAACTGTTTAAAAGCTGTTGTTGGAGCTATAGTGTTCACAAGGTTGTAGCTCACATGCTAACATTTGAAAAGTGAGATGTTACAACTGACCACTAACATGTAGGCTAACATGTAAGAGTTTAGACCAAACAATAAGATTGAAATACTTTTTTAAATTCCACTTATAATCGCTGAAGTCCTGCAGACAAAAGAGACAAGCCACTTCATGGCTGAGATATCCGAGGAGCGTTATTTTGTTCACCAGCAGGAAAGAAAATCTTAATATTGAAAGCTGAACATAATTGCAACTAAACATTAGCTCCAGCAGTTGATAGGGTTATCATGCTTCATTAGCTTGTGGCCCCATGGCTTGTAGCCTCATCTATGCACAGATTTAGCTAATGCTCGCCTGTCTATTTAAACCAATGCAGTGTATAAAATCTGTACATGATTTTCTGTGTACCACATGACAGATTTGCAGTGCACAGTAAATGAAAAGTTTTAGTTGAAATTTCAAACAATGCTGCACAATGGCTGACCTAATATGCAACCAATTTGCCAACTTTTTTAGCCATCTGACTTTTTAAAAACAGGTTTTACCTCAGTAGAAAGTGATCTCCACCTGATAGTTAACAGCTCACTGGCATTAGGTATTTTTCCCAAGTCACTAAAGATAGCTGCTATTAAGCCTCCTAAAGAAAAGGACTCTAGACGCCTCTATAATGAACA
>JBAFSZ010000018.1:27849376-27861409 GCA_036919955.1 Melanotaenia pygmaea
GAAAAGCCAAAGATGTTTGAAATGGATTTTTGAAAGTCGGGATATTTTTCCTCCAACTGAAAGTTTTGGGGTTTTGGACAAACGAAAAAACACCCCCCCCCCCCCCCCCCCTTTTTCCCCCATAAAGTGTTGATATAGTTTTTAACATGTCATTTAGTTTTAGTAATAGTTTAGTCAAATCATGACATTTAAACAACTACGTACATAGAAATCTTTTAAATCTACTGTACATTTAATCAAGTGTAATATAAGGTGTAAGAGCTAAGCTTTATTAAAACTAAATTCCTGAATTTCTGTCATTACTCACCTTGATGAAATGACACATCTAATAACCTGTTATGGACTAAACTCAGTCGGCCATGTCTGCTGTAATTGTGACATGAATGAGGAGGAAAAAAAGAGAAAATTTAAGTGTTTCTAATATAAAACTGTTAAGTTTCACATTTCCTGTGAATAACTGTCTTTAAAGATTGTTTCTTTTATATTCCCCAATCAGTGGCGTTGACAGGACAGCCGCCACGTTTAAAGCCTTGCAAATGTATCTCATTGTATAATGTTAGCTTTAGCATGATTAGCTTTGCACTGATTTCAGGATGGTTGGTGTACCAATGTTTCAACTTGGTTACCTCCACCATCTGCTCCAGTTTACAAAGTATTATGTTCAAAAAATGTGAAATATGTCCATATTTCTAATCTTATCTTTTCTCAGCTGTCTCGCTCCTATCAAATATTTTTATTTGCTGCCAAAAGTCAATACATATCCTCATAATACTTGCCACTGTGCATTTTTTAGCTTCAAATTTTATCTACCTTTTATTTATTTTTTTTTTTTTACTAAAGCATATGAGGTAACTACATTAACTTTGTTTTAATTTGCAGCCTTACAAAAATGCCTGTAGTACATGACGTTTGTTAGCTTTAGCATGTTTAGCTTCGGATAGATGTCAAGATGTTCTGTGCTGAAATGCTTGTTTTCACCAATGATAGCCGCTCTGCAAAAGTCTTTAATGTGAAAATGCCCACATGTCTGTTCCTGTCATTCTCCCAGAAATTGACATTTTGTCGTATTACTTTCACGAAGCTAAAGTTATTGCACCATCTTTTCAGAGGTAGACCAAATGTGTGGGCCATCTCCTTTACCATACAGGGAGCTCAAGTCTGATATGATCTCCTCCCAAATCATCCACCTTATAACACACCTAAGTTAGGTCTGATCAGTCTCTGCCAAATATCTACATCTTGTTTGTATTTGTTTAAAAAAGGTGAAAACACCTCCAGAGATTTTATAGACACATATTAGTTTTATTTAGCTATTGTCCCATCCAATCACTGAAAACTATGGACAAAATTATTTGCCAATGAAGAACACAGCTCATGGGCTTTAGCATGCTAGCTTTGCACTGCTGCCAGCTTTTGGCAGCAGTGCAAACCTTTTAAAGACCTGAACAACAAACTCCTGCTCTCTGCGTGCCCTTCTGCTGGGAGGATGTGGAGCGCAGCCCCCACCTCTGACACGGATCCCCTCCGGATGATGCAGCAGGCTGTCTTTAAAGTTGCAAGACTTCCTGCTTTGAGAAAATCTTCAGCACAGACTCTACATGACACAACAGGGTGAAACAACTTTTTCTAAATAAATATGAGCCAGTTCTGCATAAATAAACATGTCCTTTTTACTTTCTGGCATCAGAAATCCAACAACCTGAGCTCAGTGTAAAAATATAAACTCAGATTACTGATGTTGTTTGGGCAATAAAAACGTGAAAAATGTCACCATGTATGTTTAAATTCATCCAGGTAACAGGGCGTTTGGGTTTGCTGGTTTCCAGCTGCTCAGTGTGAGCATGCACAGCGTATATCAGTCCATGACGTCTAGTACTGAGCTTTATTATGTGTTTTAGCTTGCTTTTTTAGGCGTGGTTAGGTTTAACGAGGTAAACATGCTTGGTAAAGGAACTGAATTAGACCAAGTGTGTCAAAATGAACACTTTACACTTCTGTCTTCAAGTCAGGGATTTTTCACTTCATCACTTTCAGGTTTGGTCATTTCTGGCTAATTTGCTTCTCTGCTTGTTTCTTACCAGGTTTTAAGTTTATTAAATGACCTGCTCCTGTGAGGCACACCTGGTTGTAATCAGTCATGAGTGTCTGATGCTGTTTGTCTTATTTTCTTTTGTAGGCTTTTATTTGCATATTTTTCCTGTTTTTTCCCCCATCATTCTCTCCTTCTTTATAGATTATTATGATTGATTATACTATTATTATTTTTCCCTTTTTTTTATATTTAGCCTGTGGTACCCTATATTTGGTACTGCATGTTCTGACTATGCAGTGGCCAGTGGGTGACAGTGGAGACAAAAAATCCTTAAGAGTTGGAGACAGAATTGGGCAATCATTAAAAAATAATGAAGGGAAAAAAGTTAGCAGGTTATTAATAGAAATTTGGTTTAGAACAGCCCTAAAAACAGGAAAGCTCAGTGTGTCACATCATCCTCTAATGAAAAGATGAAGCCTCACGACTGCAAGAACATGAAGAGAATCCTGATTAATATTGGATACGCATCGTTTGGTCAGATCAGAGCCAGATGAATTAGCATGGCTCCGGCATGTTTGGCATGAACCTCACCAGAATTACCACAGTGAACGTGTAGAAATGAAGGAGTGAGAAAATCAGTCACTGCATGACTGCAAAAGATGTTAGGGACATACTTATTTATATAATCACTTCTATCATTTATATGTAGATACCAGAATACTGTCTAACAAAATCATGGATATTCCAGCATCCTTTCACTGTCCAAGTAGTGTAAGACAAGGAGTCGTCTTCCTTCAAAGTGATGATTTGGGTTTCCATAAAACAGTAAAATTTTTATCATTCAAGTAATTCCATCATACAAAAAGAGACACTGGCATTTGTCGGGTCTCTAAAACAGTAAGACCACAATCCATTATCTTTCCTTAACTTCTTAATGGTGTGGGAACTGAACCCATAGTTTGAAGAGAGACTATGCTACAGTAAATGCTTTCTTCCCTGTTTACTGTAACACTATCAAGCCCACTGTAGCGCACCCAATAGTGAATACCCCCACCGCCAGGGGATTACGCACCCAAATAAACACTGCATCACTAGCTCATACTGACCTGAATCCAGTGGTGAACCACAAAACATCGACTAAGCCACAGAAACCCTTACTGCCTCAATGGAAAGCTAATCCTCACTACAAGATGTGCATCTCATGTCATGCAAAAGACAGACGAGCATCCAGTTCATCATGACCTGGCAATGACAAAAAATAATATTCAAATTTATAAACAAACTTAGGACATGTAAAACTAAGATTTTGGGACATATATAAGTTTTTACTATCAGTGTGTGTAGATCTGGCCAGGTTCTCCCAATCATGCCGAATAGCCAGAATAATCCCTGCAAACCTAAACAAAAAACACCAGGAAAAGAAGAAGAAAGAAGCTCCAGAGGGGGCAACAGGTGTGTTGCAGCAGGGAAATATCTAAAATTTGCAGGGCAGGCCCTTGAAGACTGGAACTGGTCTTAACAATGCAACTTCTGTTGAGTGTTTTTAATAAAAACAAACATTAAAGGAAAAGTTAGGATATTCTTAAAACAACACAAGTTAAATTGCAATTAGTTAATTAATTTGAATCTTTATGTAACAGAAAATATTAACTAATATTAAAATATAATGCCTCAAAGAGCAAGTGAGACTAAGCTACCGGACTTCCTCCAGCATGCAAGAATAGAATAAATGAAATGGTTTAAACTACTCACTTCTGTTGCATCACGTTTCTACTGTGGATTATATTAGAACCTAAAGAGTTTGTTTTTAATTTTTCATGAGAGCAAATAACCTACCGTGCACCTTTAGAGGCAGTGCAATTACTGAGAGGTGATATGATTGAATTGTTTGGCATTTAAGTCATATAGCGGAGGACTGTACTCACTTCTGTTTTATACTGGAGCAAGACGACACCACTCCTGCACAGAAGTCACCTCAGGACGAGATTTATAGATACATGGTGTGGAGAATGAAGGAATGTAAGGGTCAAGAAGCTCTTCTTACTATCCTTAACAATTAGGTGAAGGCCAAACGGGCATGCTGTCGGTGAACCAGACCATACATAAGTACTCATTACCATGGTAACAGCCAATTAGATGGAAATCGTTGATAATAACAGAACCCATTTGGAAGTAAAAAAAAAAAAAGGGAAAATAAGCGACTGAAGGCAAGGAGCACAGAGGTAAACACAGTGAGTGGGTTGCAAGAAGGAATACAGACAGAAAAGGAAGCGTAAACATGCATAAGTGTATAGTTTATTAAACAAGAAGGCAACAAGCTGTAGAAAGAGTTGGCAGTGAGACATGGTAAGCTCTTATGGCCGCCGGTGTTGGAGGAGCAGGAAGTGTGTAAGGAGACAGGTGGTAAACAAGAACGCTGTAAGCCAGCAGGGAAACAGGTGTTCAGGAAGAGCAGCATTATCGTTATTCACGTTTGCATCTTATAAATATTGATAAATTGATAGTTTCTACCATCTGGTGTGTGTTCTGGACTGGTGCTTCAGTACATGGGTGTTAGCTTCGTTCCTGAAGGTGCCGAACAGTCTGCATGCTGGCTTCACTGCCTAACAGGGCGACTAAGCGATTGTGTGAACCTGCTGCGCTGACTCACTCGCTGGGATGCATTTAGAGTGGATTTTACTGAAGATGCTCTTTTCTGAACAATGTTTCTCTCACTTCTGCTAACTTATGTTAAAAAAAATAGCAGTTATTTGCACAGGATGCTGATATCTCAATGACTAGTTTGTTTTGATGCGCATAACTGGAGTTATCACACACACTTTTTAAATGTCCCGTTCACTGCCATCTCTCCTGCTTTGATTCAGGCAGAGTTGAATATGTGTGTTAAGCCCTTGCTACAGAAGGCTTTTGGACATTAATCTTTCAAAATCTATAACACGGCTTTAAAATGATCTGCAACCACAGCAGCTTCTGTTGGTTAAGAAAATAAATCAGGCCTGTGATAAAAGCAAAGAGGTAATTAAATGAGCTAATAGACCTTATTAGCTATTCATCAGCTGCATTCAAACTTTCCCTGGGGGCGCAGTGATCCTCTCAAACAGGAAAAGTCTTTGAAACAGGTAGAACACCGCCTTCTTAAATACCAAACAGCTGTTTTTTTGCAGCTCATCCATGTCAATCATCTGACAACAGAGTAGACATTTTTCATGGTTGGCTAATTCAGCACAATGCTTTCAAGGGGGGTAGACAAGAAGCGCTGCAGGAAGAATGTCACGGGTATTTGAGAAAGGTTAGACGGAGAGGAGAGCGTGTTGCTATCATACACGCCATTCATCACCTTTATAACAACGCTGTGCAGGGCTTCTCCAGAGGTGTGTTTGGCTTTGAACTGCTGTGTGAAGCAGGGGTATCAAGGTGGATCAGCTGTGTGTGTTTGTGTATAGTGTGTGATAATCTTGGTTTAAAACATATAAGCTCTGGTTTATTTGGATGCTTAAAATGACTTTCTAATCACATCTCAGTGGCGGTGTTCTTCCAGTAACATATTGGTTTTTAGTTTTCAAACAAGCCTCCAACCAAGGAGTTGGAGTCCGTAGACAGCCAGAAAGAAGAAAACTATGACATCAAGCACAAAAGCAATGAATTTTTCCTTAAACAGCTCATCGAGGTCATGGAAAGACGATCCAGCAGTTCTGATGCACATGCAAACCAAACTTGCAAACAATTTCAGATATTTCTTCTGCTGCACCAGTTCAACAGTCTGTCAACCACAACCAGGAAGATGGCTGAGGGAATTTTCCTAAAATCAGTGCATATTTAAGGTGGATTAATGCTCGTGTGGCGTCTGCATGCGGTCGGCTACGGTGTATCTGACGCTGGTGGGTTTGCTCTTGCACTTGAGCGTAGGGGGTACGCATCGCTTTGGTGTCATGTCGCAGTTTCTCCTCCTAACCTTTACCGGCCGGTAAACTCACCTGGTCGGAGTTCTTTTGATGGTGCACTTCAGTTCTGTAAGAATTTTCTGTTTTAAAACAACAATGGAGTCCAGTATGGTCCAGTGTCTTCATTAGCTTGTGGATGAAAACAAAGAAATAATTTGATTAGCCTCTCATCAACTCCATCCACTTTTTAAAAATGGTGGTTACCACACAAATTCAGCGAGAAGATCCAGATATCCGGCAACACGTAATCCAAAACTGACCAATCACAAGGGAGCACCTCCACATAACCGAATCATTAGTCAATTTCATAATGTGGTATCTACCATGATGGCATCGTCATTTATTTGTATACAAAATAAAGAGGAAAAATACAGTTGAGGAAAAAAAGGATTAACTAGATGGCCAATGTCACGTGTTGGTTTCCTTAACTAGGACATTTTTTTATTTTTTTTAAATGGCTTGAATTGGTTTAAACTGATTTATGTGTCAAGTGCTATAATATGACTTTGTTGTCAATCAGTGCCTCATAAACAATCTGGAGTTACACCTCAAAAATAAAAGCTTGTGTTGGGACTTCAGGAGGAAGAACAGGGGAGACACCACCACTGGGGATTAATGGAGTTTGTGTGGAACAGGTTCACCATTTCAAGTACCTGGTACTTCATATCTGACAATGTCAGATCAATACTACTAAAAATATCAAGAAGCTTCAACATCACCATACTGTTAATGTCGGAGATGTTCTCAGCTTGTCTGCCTTGATATGCAGCTGGATGTAGTTTTAACACATTTAAAAGCATCCAGCAGCATCATCCAGCCCTCTGCCTGACTGGTTAACAAACTGGAGAGTGTCCAGTTTATGTTGGACGTTACAAAAACACATCCTTCACTGGTTTTTCTTATGACTTCACAGCCAGAGGTGAGTGCTACTGGCCTGAAATCTTTAAATAATTATTGTTTTAGGCGTATTGATCTTAGACATTGGAATAATTACTGAGTCCTACCAAAGACGAGGAACCACCTGTAACGACGGAACTTCCCTCTTCCGAGGTGCAGTGGGGGCCAGGGTTGTGTTCTTTTAGTTTTTTAATTTGGTAGTGAATTTTAATTTAATTTTTGTAAGCCAGCAGGGACTTAATGTTTTTTATTTTATTTCAAACATCCAAAACATCTAATTGAAAAAATAGAGTAATTTTTCCATAGCGTGTCCCTTCAAGCAGAAATGGGTACAAGAGGAATTATTTAAAGCATCTTCACTAGTTTACTTCATTGCATTTGAGAAATATAAAATGCAGAATTTGACAGTGTGGTTTCTTTGTTCGTGACAGCATCCTGTAGTTCGTGAAGCCTTTGTGTTGTTGACAACTTTTCCTCTTCTTGTTGCCGTTCTGTTGTTTCTTCGATGACGAGTTTGCTCCATTGTGTGATGACCTTCCTCTCTGGATCATGATGCCGCTTCTTTTTAAGCAGGACATGTGACAAAAATACTTTGAGGAAAAAATAAAATAAAAAAAAAATGGTTTTATTACAAAAAGTGACATCTTAGATAAATCTGCAGGAAATCTGTGAGGTCTCTGAAGCCAAAATAGAAAACCCAACTGACCACATGTCTGTATATATGCTTTCTCAAACAAAGAACATTACTAAGTTTACAACTCATGAGAGCTGTACATAAAAACGTGTAATGTTACACCCTATAAGGTTCGTGTGCTTCTTCGAATTTTATGTGCACATTCTGTTCTAGGAATTTGCTAAGTTGCAGAGTCCAGTCAGCTTGGAGACACAAACCCTTATATGGAGAAAATCTAAATGTGCCTTACTTATTGCTATGCTAAAGACACTGCTAGGAACTTATAAGCCTGTCCATACACGGAGTCTAAAATTCTAAAAGTCTGCTTACAGCTGCAACCAAATATAGTAATAACCTATGCAATGTTAAAGAATTCTAATCATAAACCTATGAAATGCTGAGGATCAGACACTTCAACAGCAACACACAGTAACAGCTGTGGTAGAGTCATGTTTACTATGGTGTCACATCATCCTTTTAATTACACCTTCTATTTACAGACTAAGAAATGTGAGAATAATCTGAATCTGTGTCTATTCTTATTGGATCCAAGAATTTAGCAGTCTGTTGTGATTTTCCTCTTCATGATGCTTTATTAATTGTGTATGTATGGGGTCCAAATGCTCCAGATTGAGTTCTTTCTTTTAGTTGTTTTTGTTGTTGTTTTGGACACTAACATACAACTGAGAGGAAAAAGGAGCTCACGTTAATGTCTCCCTCCTCTGACATGCACTTCAAGCTACACATGGACAGTGAATTATCACAGATGTTGCCGTGTTTGCAGTAAGAGGGAAAATTCACGTCTGGGTTGGTAGCACTACGACTATATTAAATATTATGTGTGATTTTGTACAATTATTGTACAAATTAGAGATCTTTATATTGCGTTTTAGTCCAAGTCCTCATGCTCCACAACTAAACACAACCTGCTAGTTTTACAGTTACATGTTTTTTTTTTTCTAACTTTGAATAATTATGAATAAACACATGTTTACAACAGCAATCACCATTTGTGTTGTTTAAACCAGTGGTTGCCAGAGTTTTTTCCTCTGGGACCCCCTTCTTGAAAGCACCCATTAGCCATGGACCCCCTGCCCCACCCCGTGCTGAAACCATGCTTGGTTTTACTATTTCAACAGAGAGATTCTCACCATAAATAATGTATTCCAGCTGAACCTTACTTTTTTTCTTAAAATAGTAACAATGTGCGGGCATTAATCACAATGGCTCTGAATGTTCAAAGTTTAGGGGACCCCCTGTGCTCTTTGGGGGAACCCCTTGGGGGTCCAGGACCCCAGGTTGGGAACCACTGGTTTACACCACTGCAATATGCCCAGATTTAAGCTTTAATGAGGTAACCATTAAAATTTCACAGAGTGAATTTAGACAAAAAAAAAAACATCAATTTATGAGATAAAAAGATGACAAAGGAAAGCCTGAAAAAAAAAAAAAAAAAAAGAAGCCTGTAGAGGACATGTTGATAAGAAGATAATAACAGCTCTCCCGGTCCATTTTGAAAACTAATCTTTGTTCCTCAAATCAAACATAAAAGGCATTTCTCCGTGTTAATGAGCTCAATCACTCGTCCTAAAAGCCTCAATAATTCATTTGCGCCGAAATCGTCAGACATCCATAATGAATAACATCCACGGTGAATTATTTACACAGTCATCCTTCGTGGCCCAACATACCGGCTGACACTGACTCACCCAGCGGGTTTGATTGGCTTGTGTGTGTGCATGTGAGTGGGTGTACATCTGTGAATCTCATGCCAGCATTTGGCTCCATAATAGGCTCACAACTAAGAAGCAGTGGTGACATCCTGTTTGAAGAACAGTACAATGCCTAATTACAGCAGAGTGTGAGTGTATGGCAAGGCTTGCCGTGTGAGTGTGCTGCCAGCTCCCCCATCAGCTCAAAGCAGGAACAGACACTGAAAATCACCACAACAATCTCTGGAAATACTGGAAATGAGATCAGAGCCAAGGTTTGTTTGACATCGCAGGTTAAAGGTGGATGTTTGGAAAAAGTTGGCTGAAGTATTGACCAATTCTGGAAACTTTGTCCTCCCCCCACAGAGATGAGTCAATAAATTCACTTGCAACAGTTTTCTGCCTTCAGTTCTGGGGCAGAAAGTCCAAATCAAGCAGCCATGGCACTGAGAGCGTCGCTAACTTTGCTTTACTCACTATCCGGTAATCTCTGCTATCTGTGTTTAAAGTTATGTGTATTTATACTGCATACAGCTGCTCTTTCAGTTCATCATTTGTATTTGTTTGCAGTCTTGTCCTCCTCTGGAGCTTAGGAAACTGTGCTTCTGAACTGTAGCTCAGGAGCTCAGGTCTTTGAGCGTCTGTCAGCTGATCTAAAGGTAAATTGGGAATATTTATCCTACAAGAATATAATGTAGTTCAAAATGTTTGCTGCTATTTACAGTACGTCAGGCAGGAATAAACTAAATGCAGTACTTAATTTTGACCAAAAGATGGCAGCAGAGTGTGGTGAGAAGCCCCCTTCGCAGTGGAGCGCTCATCAGAGCGCTGAACTGCTGAACTACATGAGGAATCTGACTGAAACGCTGCACAAACACCAGCTGAAAGGTAGGAGGATGAGCCAGAGGAACGTGGTTCTGTTTGTTCTTTTACTGCATCTTTCTGAGAACATCTTGCTACCATGACAACTTCCCACTCTGATGAGTTACAGAATCCATCTGATGAGATTGGAAGGGAATTTTGAAAGACTCCAAAAGCTCTGTGGCCCAAAACCACCAGCAGCCTGTGGATGATAGTCTGAGGCAAAACAATTATAGAAGTTTTCCTCATGGAGGTTACTGATCTGAAAGGGAAGCAACATTTCCAAATCATCTGATGGCTGTTCATCAAACATTAGCAATGTGTTATGTGGCCCCTAAGGAGGTGACAGCAGGAACTCCAGTTCCACTTACGATGCAAATCACTGCTGAGCTCTACAAACCTGAGCTGTGAAGAATACCAAGTTGTGTGGTTTTAAACTGGTTTTGACTGGAACACCTCTGAAAAAGTATGTTCATCCAAGAAGGATTTCATTTGGTTGTAGATCATTTTTTCCTAAAGTGTCGACGTAAAAGGCAACCTATCAATGCAGAACTTCGGTCAATGTTAAATCATCTTATGATGTCTACAAATGAACTTTTAAGGTCTGAAATGTAAAAAAGCTTTTTTTAGGTGGTTTATGAACATGCTGGCTGTGCAGACAGCTGCAGGTTTCATCGTGTTTTGCCGATTTCTCTGGTTCTGAAAATGTCAGGGTTGAGACCTAAAACAGGAAACATTCCCTCAAACTGGATGTCCGACAACTTAAATGTTTTAATCTGCATTTATTAAGTTTTTATTGACTTCCAGAATGCCAGGATGCCGAGCCAAAGCAGTGTCGCCATGCTGAAGTTCCCAGTAATGGGGGGCTGGTGTGTGTCACAGTTGCCTACAAGCGCTACTGCAAACCTCTGTGCAATTCTGTAAGTGGTTTTTACATGATTTAACAAGCTCTATTCAGCTTAAGTGCCTTAACTCGGTGCCACATGAGAAGTGAAATGAGTCATATGATCAGTGTTTTTCTTCCACAGGGTTATGATTTTGGTTTCTTAAGAAGGAGTCGCTTGTTTGATGAATGCAGCGAGCAAACGGGATACATGTGGAACAGTCAGTACATAGGCAACAAACTGGCCGTGTGCAACGGTGAGTTTCATTCATCTGTCCTGCAGTCACAGCTGAGCTCCAACTGGATAATCTGCAGAGATTAATCCATCTTTAGATATGCCTTTCATTTCCTCACTGCATTTTGGTATCTCCACTTCTAGAAGCATCTATCCAAATTTCTGGAGAAAGTTCTGCATATTTTCCAAAAGATCAGGACTGTCTTACAACCAAGAGCAGCAGCCAGCTGAGTAACAGCGTCGTTGAAGTTTTTACCACTGAGCTGAAGAGTCGGGGGATACCTGCAGAGCCACAGCTTGCATGTCTTGTGTGTGGATGAGTGTCATGTGGACAGAAGGAGAGCAGAAATTACTTTGGCCATGTCAACGATTAAATAGTGTTCTTTAACACAAACAGTGTTTTTTAATGGGTTTATAAATGATGCTATAGTATATTTATTTATTTATTTACTTATTTCGGTATTAAGTAAATAAAGATGAAAAAAAAACAACAAAAGGGTGTAGGCAGAAGCTAGATAGATAGTAAGAGCAACTTGTGAAATCTTACCCACAACAAGATCTAAGATATTTTTACCTTACCTTTAAGGTATTCACCTAGCCAGTTCAGTGTTGGACTCTCTTTGTCCTCCAGAACTGCCTTAATTCTTGGTGTCGTAGACTAAACAAGGTGGTGGAAACCTTCCTCAGAGATTTTGCTCCATGTCGACATGACAGCATCACGTAGTTGCTGCAGGTTTGTCGGCTGCATCCATGATGAGAATCTCCCGTTCCACCACATCCCAAAGCTGCTCTACTGGAC
>JBAFSZ010000018.1:27898594-27927262 GCA_036919955.1 Melanotaenia pygmaea
CACTGTGGTCATAAAGGGATGGATGTCTACATGACTAAATGCACTGAGTTCATGTGAATGACTGATTAGATATTTGGGTAACAAGCAGTCGAACATGTGGACTTGTTAAAACAGCCAACAAGTCCAGTGAAGTATATAAATGGCATTTACTTGGGAGATGGTTGTTTTGTAAAAGAAAGAACTGATTATCTAGCTCCATAAGCAAACATTTTAAGTCCCTAAACTAAACCAGGAAGTGAAAGAACAGCTGGATATGTGTTAATTAATGTTAATAGATCAAAGCTGCTGAACATAACTAAATTATTTCACTTTCTTTTGCTTTCCATGTAAAGAAATAGTTCTACCTGTTACATAAAAATCGGGTTCGGATTTTTATTGGTTTACCTTTACAGCTCAAATATGATCAAACCATGATACCATGTTTTGGAGTTATTTAAATAAACTGAACAGACTGAAATTGGTTGAGTTGGTTCAAGCATCTGGTCAGGATGCTTTCTGGATTCCTCTCAGAGAAAGGACTTGGACATTGTCCAACCTGGATGAGGTCTCTGAGCAGACGCAGGATTATATCTGTCAACTGGCTTGGAAATGTCTTGGTGTTCCCCCGAAGGTCCCAGTGAGATCCTGCTCCAGATAAGAGGTAGTAAATCTATAACTAGATGGATGGTGTTAATTGAATTGCACCAGATTAAATTAATGTAGCTCAGTCCTTTTCTAAACCTTACCAAACAGAGAAAACAATAAATAATAAACAGAAAGAAACCCAGTCTTAAATAAGTATGTCACCAGATCATCTCAAAATGTTCAAAACTTCTTCTAAAGTAAAACATGGAAGTGATGAAATCAGTAATGAAGACATATTTTCTGCACAGTTTAATTAATACCAAAGTGTTATTGTTTTTTTTTCTCAGCTAGCTGAAGCATGACTGACCACTAGCAGGTGCGCTAAAGCCACGGCCTTGTGTTAAGCTGCCGTTTAAGCTCTCAGCTGCACACAGTCGACTGGCAGGATTAACTCCAGCCGTCAGGGCTTTCACTTGTGCCAATGTGTCTTAATAGAATTTCATACCTAACCAAAGCCAACCAGACCACACTCAGCTATACTGTTTCATTCCTTTATGGAGGTGGATTAGTAAAGTTATGCTTCACCCCATGTTTGGAATATTTCAGATATCTCATTCTTGTTTTCTTTGTCCAAAACTTTACTAATAATTTTGGTTAAATGTCAAAGAGGCACTCCTGATCTATTTTAAAGGAGTAGGAATACAATAAACTTTAATTTTCTTTGTTTTTGTCCTTATGAAGGGAGTGTTACATATTTACTTCAAATGGTAAATGGTCTGTATTTACATAGTGTCGTACTGTACCTGGAAGGATACCCAGAGTGCTTTACATTATACATCACATTTTCTTGACCACCACCCATCAGGAGCAGTTTGGGGCTTGGTGTCTTCAGGGACACCTTGACATGAGCTCGACAGGCGGAGGATCGAACCCGCAACCCTCAGGCTACAAGACGACCACTCTACCCACTGAGCCACACGCCCCTTCAACAGCTGATGAACGCATTCTTTGGTTATTAAACTTAAATGATGTCAAGTCATTAGCTGAAGCATCATCAAGGAAAATCCTTAGATGTTCTGCCTGAATTCTCCTGCTTGTAGTAGAAGCATTTTACCCCCCACCTGATCTCAGTGTCTTCTCCTTCACATACTTACATTACTCCAGTCAATACCAATCTGAGCAAATACTTCCACAATAACTTTGCTGCTATTGGTTGCGTTCACTATAAACATTTTTGTATCTAGTATCTTGTAAACATATACAGTATGGTGCAAAAAAAATCATGGTCTCCCTTTCATTTCTTTAGATTTTGCTCCCACTCCACCATTTTTTTCTCATTTTTTAATTGGTCTTGAGCCATAGTTCTCCAGGCTTTCTGAAGGTATTTCAGGGCAATATTGTATATTCATTAATATGTACTCTCCCATTAAATGAACAATTACATTTTCATTCTAATGCCTAGCCATTTTTTAAAGATAATGTTTTATTTATTTCACTTATACCTGACTTTTAAATCATTCAGCTGTTCAAGAAATTTACTAATGTTGTTAAAGTTGGATCTTTAGACTCTTTGTTACCAGTAGTCTCACAAAGACACATCATTTATTCCAATTTTTTAGTTGCATCTCTGAAAAACACCAATGATAATGCATTTTGACAGACAGAAAAATAGCACTTTTGCAACAAAAGCAGGCTGATTCTTAAAGAGCTGCCAGCTGGAAACTTGGCATATCTCAGCATGGTGTGCCACGTGTCCTGAAAATATTTGTGGAAAATGGTCAAGTGCACTAAAATACTATCTACTGTACAGCAGATGAAAAGGATCTTAAATTGATGTCTTGAAGAAACAGAAATAAATTCAGCAAAGACCTAACACAGAACCACAGAAATGCATCTGGAACCTTCAGTTGATCCATCTACTGTTAGCAATGGTCTCCATGGAAGGAAGTCATTGTTAAAGAAGGGAAACAGGGAGAAAAGGCTGAGTCATGACACATGACACAAGAACTGGACTGAAGATCAGTGGCAACAGGTCTGATGGAGGGATGGATCTTCCCCAGACCCTGGACCTCAGCGAGATTGAAGCGGCATGGGATCATCAGGACAGAGAACAGAACAAAAGGCAGAAGAAGAGCTTTGAAGAGTCCTTCAGGAAGTCTGGAGAGCTATTCCTGAAGACTCCCTAGAGAAATGACAGAAAGTTTGTCTAAGAGGGTTCAGACTGTGCTGAAGAATGAAGCTGCTTACATTTGCAAACATTTCAATAAATCACAACACTTATTTTCAGTTTTCCAGACAATTGATAAAAAATGAGGGATGGCTCAAGACAGGAGCGTAGGTAAAACTTTAATTTCTTTAAAACTAAATAGCTTTACTTTTATGGTGTATGTATTAATACATTATCATCCTGATTTTATGTTCTTTGATTGTACAAGTGTGTTTAATTGGCGGGTGGTGTTAATCATACACAGCTTCTCAGTGGCTAAAATCAGCCAGAAAACTGTTGGAATTTCTTTTCCAAGAATCAAAACCTCAGTTTTTAAATTTTTAGAACAAATCTTCTTCTCCTTCTCATCACTTTTCCTTTTTTTCCCCCAGAAATCAGAATCAGATCAGAAATCCCATTTTGTCCTCCTGTGATCGTGTTTGTCAACAACCGCTGTTGGTCTGATTAAAGAAGTGTCTCTAACTAACAAAGGGCTTTCTCCAGAGAATTATAACTTCACCCACTTCTCGCTCCCTTCTCCTTTTGTGCCTTTCCTTTTGATCACAGAGCAGTAGCATCACGGAAAAGCAAACAAGGCCTTAAACACACAAAACCAAGAAACAAGGCAAAACACACACAAACACAATCTCTGGTTTTCTGTCATTCTTAACTCTCAGAGATGTTTAAATGAGGGCATTGATACATAAATTTGCATTTGCTTCATCCTCAACCATCCTCCTAACTAAAAATCTATAACCATGTGCCCCTAATTTACCAGGCAGCTTCAGATGCTTCTGTTCTTGGCTTGTTTTCACGTGTTTGATCGATTTGCTTGTGTGTACTCCCTCTTCACACATAAGTGGGTTAAATACAGATCTGTCACCACATCAAATGTGCAGTTTGTCAACTGGTTATTTAGGTAAATAACAACCAAACTGTTCTTCAGTCGTGGCAGAGAGCTTTATTTGAAAGCACGTCACCTGTGCAGAGCAGGTACAGAGCGTCTGCAGGAGCAGCTGTGATTTCCTTAATTAAGGAGCTGAGCTCCTCCTTATTCTGTCTTCTGCAGATAAGAACTATACTCCCTCGGTGATGTTACAGGCTGCAGTTCCTCTTCTTACTGAACTGTCTCAGATTTTTTCCTTTTGTGAAACCTTGGCATATAAGACTTTTTGCTCCTTTGTCCCCCTTGTGCCTTTGCTACCTACCTAGAAAACACCCAGAATGTTCCTTTTGTTTCACCAGTACAATTATCCGAATGCTTTCTTTCCTGTTCCTGTGAGATATTTCCCCTTTGACCTGAGTTTTCCCCCTTTATCACTTGGAGTTTTGACCTCACTGTGATCTCTGTGAACCCTGATGAGTCCTGCTGGATGTTGGTTGGTGGTCCTGAATGAAGCAAATCTCTTACAGAGGGTGGGGAACCGTGGAGCAGCTCTGCTACTTCAGCTCCAGGAAGGGGGGGCACCGAGGGCAGGGTGTCGCAGGGCAGAGAGCCTATTCTGGGCCGAGGGAGCCCCTCCTCCACGGAACTACAGGATCCCAGTAGAAACAGGAGAGCTCATCCCAATTGGGCCATACTTGGTAAAGAAACAGAGTTGTGCTTGTGAATGTGATTGATTGTGCATGATTTATAACTGGACATGGGGTAGAAAAGAAGAACAGTTCAGGGCAATAAGCTGATTTTGTGATCTGACGAGTTTCCAGCTCATGAAGAAACATCTTAAATTTAAACTGAGTGCCTATCAAAGTTGGCTTACTAATCGAGAAGCACTTTTAGTTATCAAGTCCAGTCTGTTTAAACCCACACAACCACATGTTGGATCGGTTTCCTGCAGATGGTTCATGTTACATTCTTACTACTGATAATGGAACCCACATGAAACAAAGCGAGACCGAGCTGTTCGGGCAGCTCTGCTGTTTATACCACCGTTCAAACTGAAGGTACATTGTAATTTATTGCATTTGACCTTTAGGTTTATTTCACACTGGACAAAATCCCATTAACACCTGTTAACATCTGGCTCTTTCTGCAACAGGAAAGGGTTGAATCAACATTCAGTCCTGTATCTGGTATTTGTCCAGCTCCAGTGTGGACAAACAATGAACTGGTCAAGGCTGCAAAGTGGTAAACAGGCAGCGACAACATGTTGTTATAAAAAGACTCGATGGATTGATTTTGCATTGTAAACACCAGCTTGTAGTCCACTCTCAGTCCTTCTGTTAGATCTAACTATTGTCTCTTATTCAAAACATTGGAACACAGTCTTTAAAATACAGTCTAGCATAATCCAATTGTGTTGTGATGGTTTACAGCTCTCTTCCAAGAGATAACATAGTAAGCTCTTATAATTGCATCGTTGTGACCAGTGGTAATCCATTCAGTTAACTTGTGTTAATGGTTTTACCCACATTTTAAAAACTTACACCAACACACCAAGTATGGTGTGAGAAACAGTTTTCCAGTCAAATTGTATGAAGCAATTTGACTGGCTCTTTGGTCAACTGAAGGTTGAGGGGGTGGAAGCATTAAGCCCTTAACCCTTAAGTGAAAGATTGCTTGTTCCAGTCATGTCCTCTCAAAGATTTTTATCTGCCCATTCACCTTTTTTATTTCCACAACTGCTAACCCACTAATATTTACGACCATAAGACCCCATCACTTAACATGACATCACTTGGCACAAATTAGCTCCAATAAAAAAAGTTTTAATCTCACAATTTAGAATTTTTAAACCACTTTGTGTTCTTTGTGTAGACAGACATTTATATTTTAATGTTTCTGGGAAGACTGAGCTGAAAAGGCAGGAGATATTCTTCGCTGCGGTGACTGTTCTTGTGGCTGATTAAACTTGTCAGATGTCTTGATGTTGGTTGCTGTCCATCCATACGTCTGTTTTATCAGACTATTACCGAGGATTAACTCACCCTTCATAGTTTCCACAGCAGATCTGTTAAGAAGAGATGGACGGATGGAGTGTGGAGGAGGTAGGGACTAGGAAAAGTGTGAAGAAAATGGAGGATATGTCATATTTTGATATTCCCAGTGTGCCATTTTGGCTTATGAATTTCCATTTTAGAAGGCAGTCAGTGTCTGTGACTGCTACATTAGTTTTATGGCCAAAAACAGCTTATTGCAGCCTGCAATCATGAAACGGAAATGTTTCATTTTACTTTACAGTCTGCTGGAAAGTCAACCTGGTCTGTTTTTGGTGAATGGATTTGGTCATAATTTTGTGATTCACTGCATTTGAGGTAATATACACCTACAGTATATGTGTACTTAAGGTCACAGGCATGTGGCATGCTTATAGATTGTCCGGCTAGACCGCAAAGCTACAGACTTCTATAAACACATCGACGCACCTATAGACCATCACTTATGTGTGGATGCATATTTGTTTGCATGCACAAGCAGCTGAAAGCAGAAATGCACACTCACTGGCAAACACATTTTCTGCTGCAAGCCTTGCTTAAAGAGGAAGTACATCAATGGGGATGTAAGGCTGAATCACGAATGTCGTGTTCTGACTGAAACCTGAGGGACAACACAAATCTCACTTAATCTCATTGAATTTGCTTTTCAGTTTGTCTGTTTTATTTTCACTTTTTTGTTCAAGCAAGGGTATTTAGGATGATTTTTGACTGAACAGCACGGTTCTTCAAAGACATCCCATAATCTGTTGCATGAGCTTGTTTTACATGTTCAAAGATAATAGAAAAGGAGAACAAACAGAGAGAGCAGCTACAGGTGTTTTCACAAGTTTGAAAATAGTAAATTGACGAGGAGTAGTATTAAAGGTAAGTCTTGTTAGATAATTAATGTTATGATACTTGATGGAATTAAACACACATATTTTTATTATCACCAGCTTTGGAGTTACAAACTAAATCAAAGGGGTTGTTAACAGCACGTATTACACCTACATAAAAAATCAAACGTATTCAAAGGCAGAAGGAAATAGTCATGTAGTAAATAAAGACTCTGCTCACTTTCAGTTCTACAATTTTTTTTTTACAATTTTACATTTCAGAACATATTTTTTAAAGAATCACCCTAAGGCAGCACTATTGAACTTTGCCAGATTTCCACACTTTTGTATCCCCTAACGGCTAATTCAGTATCCATCTTGGATCCTGTCTCTTCTCTGAGCTCTCTCCAGCCAGTTAAAGTCAGTCCAGTGTTGACTCTTGTCCTATCTCTTGCTTTGTGACTTTTCTATTTCTTTTCCTTTCTTAAGCTGATAATGTCCTGTTGTGTTACTTTGCTGAATCAGCCATGGTGTGTGTTCAAAACCGCCAGTGTGTTGATATCCAGTAGCTGGTGTGTGATGTGGAGCCATAAAGCAGGACGCAGTGGTAACACCATGCTCCAAGCTGGAAAAATAAAGTTGTGAAGTGTGGTTTCTCAGCCTGCATGGCTCCAGGAATGTGGAAAATGAATGTCAGTGTGCATCAAAATTAGACAAAAGCACAGAGTTTCAAGGTTGGAAAGTTAAGTAATGTTACTTTGAAATGAAGTAAATACAACTTAAGATGAACAACACATGACATTTGAATTAGGACGATAAGTACGATAAGTCAGATGCTATAAATCAAATGCATTAAATAATTAATCATCATCACTGTTAACTCCTAAGCAGAAACACTGTTAATTTGCTACTCTGCGTCAGCCAGGTGTGTGTTAAGATAGCACCAAGTAGGAGCGACATCAGCAACTATTGCTATCTGGGAAGGCTTATGTTATATTTCCAAACTTGGAGTTCATCATCCCACAGTCAGAAAGATTATTGAGAAGTGGAAAACATATAAGACAATCTTCCCAGGAATGAACGTCCCAACAAGTTCAGCCCAATTCAGAGAAACTGCACGAAAAAAAAAAGCCACATGTCAGTCTTAGCATGGTATTGTTAAAGTTAATGACTTTACAATTAGAAAAAGAAAAAGACTAGGCAGGTATGACTTATCTGGAAAGATTGCAGAAGAAAGCCTCTTCTCTCTACAAAGAGCATGGCAGCATGGCTTAGGTTTACAAAGCTTGATTTAAACAAACCACAAGACTTATGGGACGATGTCCTCTGGGACAGACAAAAGTCGAGATGTTTGGTCAGAAAACACAGCAGCATGTTTGGAGAAAACCAAAGGCAACATATCAACACCTTATTGATTATCAAGCATGGTAGTGGAGGGCTGATGATATGGGCTTGTTGTCCAGCAGCATTAATCTATGATACCTAGCAGTCAAGGCTTAATAAAAAAATAACATGGTCTAATGTGTCATTTTCTGTTGATTTTATTTACTTAGTTTCAAGACTTAATAAGACCCAGGTAATTTTTATGTTTAAAATTATATCCAGATGTAAAAGCTCATTAAGGAAAGAAGGTTTACTAAATATAAATAAAATGCAGCAGTGTCACTTTTAAGTAAGTGCACCCTCTGCAGTAACCGCTTGCTCTATAGTCGTGCTCTGAGACTCAAAAACAATCTGTATCAACAACTGCATCTACTGTGAATTTTCTGTAATCTCCAAAATGTTAAGGATGAAGTTATTGTGCAGTCATGTGGTATTTTCCAATATGCTCATCATTCAGATAGTTTTATTCTGGCAAAACATCTCCAACAGAGGTTTGTGGAGATGTCTTTCTTTCACTCTCCATCTGCCACCTCGTGATATTCCTGTGTGGATTTGTGTCTAAGTAGGTGGGAGGGTTGAGAGTATTTATATAAGTGTTTCCTCAGGGATGTTTGCGTTCACGTTCATTAAAAACTTCAACCCTTCTGCTCTATGGGAGGAATATGGATGCCTCTGAGGGTTTAGCTTATAAATTCCGTCTTTTAAAAGATTCTTTTCAGATAATAATGTGTGTTTATGATGCTGCACAGCTGCAAAAATAATTTTGGATGATTTAAAAACAATGTAAGTAATGGTTAAAGCAAAAAAAGGTCCTTTGCAGAGAATTAACTAAAAAACATCTCCATAGAATAATCAGAACTGAAGGGAAATATGGAAATTTGTTGTACAAAAGACACATATCCATTCTTGTGGGTAAAATTTTGGAATAACTCAAACATAAATCTAAAAATGTGCTTATTTTTGGTTTTCAAAGAATAGCCTGACAACTTAATATATATGTTAAAAAACAGGGAAGAATTGTTGCCATGTTTGACAAATGAATAAACTAAAGTAAAAGACAGTTAAAACATGACGAGAGGCAGCTGCTTCCATTTGACAGTGAAACAAAGGCAAGACAAGCATCATTAAAAAATCTGTTTATCCTTTACATGTTCGAAACCTTTGTGACAGAGAAAACTGACCCTGAACAAATGGCACATCCTCAACTTTCATAACTTCTTATTTGCATATGGAGGTTTGATGCTTTCATCATTTGAGTCAGAAAAGCAGATTAATGGGTGTAAAACAGATCTATGAAACAACATTAAAAAGCTACAGTCATTCATTTTCATAAAAAATACATTAAACATAAATATTGCTCTAGGATGCCCAGCTGGGCATGTTACCCAAGGGAGACCAGCCGCTCTGCTATCAAACATCAAAGATTATCACAGATGAGGATGTCAGGCTGTCTTTAATATCACGATGAAGCCTGTCATTGGGTTGGATCTGAGCTCACTGACGGCTCTGACAAACAAACCAGATGGTCGTTAAAATGAGTGATCTCAGTGTTATTCTGCATCAACCAGCCCCACGAATGGCTTTTCCCTTTTTATTTCCTTTTAAACTTGTTCCAGCCCCCAAAATCTGTCAAGTGGACAAAAGCTCCATTAAACGCCGAGCATGTAGAAAGCAGCTTCACCCTGAGTTTTCTTTTTCTTGTTGTTTTTCAGGCAGGTCAAATTGCTTTCTGAAGCCAATGTCAACTTTTAGGTGAAGGGATGTAAAATGGTTTCCTTTATAAGGAAGTGTTTTATAAGATGAGGCTGAGTTTTGCAGTTCTTTGGCAGCTGACGGTTTAGACCACAGTCAGCATGAAAGGTGGAAAACAAAAGGTAAAAACAAAGGTTTGTAGTGATTCTGGTGGTTTTTCGGCTGTTTTTAGGGTCTGAGGGAAGACACCTGAAGGCAGAGATGTGTTTAAAATCTGTAAGATATCTAAGGCCATGCATCCTGAAAAGATAAGATTTCATCTGGAGTACATGGATTAGAGAAGGTGACTTGAATCTGCAGTTATCTATAAAAAAAGGTCTTGAGCCATCCCTCATTTCCTGATGTATTGTCTGGAATAGTTCTTCAGGCTTCTTGCAGGACTATCCAAAACTCCTCTTTGGATTTTTTTCTGTCTTTTGTTCTGTTCTCTGTCCAGATGATCCCACACTGCTTCAGTAATGTTGAGTTGTGGGTTCTGAGGAGGATCCATCAGACCTGCTGCCACTGATCTTCAGCCCAGCTCTTTTGTCATGTGACAGTGTTGTCTCCCTGTTTCCCTTCCTTAAGAATGATCACATCCACCCTTTCATCGAGACCATTTCTAATGAGGATCCGCTGAAGGTCCAGATGTACCTCTCAGCTCCTCCATCAGGTCTTTTCTGGATTTGTTCCTGTTTTTAAGTACATCACTTTCAAATCCTGTTCATTAGCAGCCTCTATCAAACTCACTTACCCCAAGTATTTGATTTGCAGCTGGAGGCTGTCCTTAAGAAGATCCATGGAGAAAAAACAATTCACTTCATGATGACAAAACTAAAAAATAAATTAATTTTAAAAAGGAACGTTTATGGCTCTGTGCTCATATACGGAGACTACAGCTCCTCAATGCAGTTGGCACAGGTTCAAATCCAAACTTGGAGCCCTTTGCTGCAGCGACATACAGAATTAAAGGGGTAGAAAAAAGGAACAAATAATGGCACCTGTAAAAAAACAAACAAACAAACAAACAAAAAACAGGGCATCCTAACAAAAATCCTAAAGATTCAGTTATCCTGTGTTGACACAACACTGGTTCATCCCTTGAATTAGGAGCCTTTTTTATGCTTGAATAATTCATCGGCCAGATTTAAGTATCTTTATTTCTCTGAGAATGGTCAGAAAGAAGGACTGGACGGAAGGAAAACTGGTTTGAGTCTGGTTTTTGAGATGGAAAATACAAAGAAATGGGTGACTACACCTTTGTTCAGTCCTGTAAGGAGTTTTTTTTTTTTTTTTTTTTTTTCAGTTTTATACCTGAAATGAAATGTTCTTTATATTGTGATTGGAGTAATTCTCACCACCGTCCATTATAGGCTGTTAATCATGTCAGGGTGAAGAAAAACTGACAGAACAGCATGAGCACATCTTTGGCTAAAAATGTCAAACCAGAAAAAAACTTTTCATGATTTTCTTTATCATCATGACCCGACTGTCATCATCTTTTCCCTTTGTCAGCTCCAGAGATTTGACCACCGGCAGACTGTCTTTCAGATGAGTCATTATCTTTAAATGAGAGAGCCAAAAATCTCTTCCCGAGCCGAATGAGTCATGACTGTCTGAAAGAGAGAGCTTTTTTTAAATCATTGTTCTTAGTCAGAGGAGATTATGAAGGCCACGCCCAGAGCGTTTATCTGCTTAGGGACCGTGCTCAATTATCAGAATTGTAAAGTACTTCTGATGAATTGGGAAAAAAAAAGCTTTAAGGTAAATATGTGGTTTTGCTCACTAATAGTCCTTTATTGCACCTCCTAAGCAGAATAATAAGATCAATGCGTTAAATATTTCATTTTTTAAACAGCCGCTATTATAGAAAGGTCACAGAGCGACATCTAAAGAGTGACAGTGACATGTTTCTTGATGTGAATTATACAGCATTAGTCATGATTTCCAAAAACTATGTGAATAATAAATAATTCATGATAGTGACAGATCAGTTTTCTCCGCTGAGATGAATGAGTGTGTATTTTAGACATGCTGTGTTATGCTTTTTAGGTTATTCCCTCTCTTTCACTGTGTTAAAAAAGCTGTTAAAAGCCTGCATAGAAACAAAAGGTCCACACAAGAGGGAGTTTTTCTCTCCCACAGATGACACTGTTTAATGCTGATGTCATGACGCAGGTGACATCAGCATGAAACATAGTTATGTCATGCTTAAAACAAAAGCATGACATAAGGCTGCTCAGCTGATTGCTCAGAAATGGCATTTCATGAGGATGTGTGACAGAGACAGAGACTTTGTGTTTATGATAAACAGGCGCTAAATTGGAGCATTTAAGACTAAATTTGATAGATATGCATTTTTAATATCTGTTGTTTCTGTTTTTGTAATTATTAACCTCTAAATGAGACTAAGGTTTTAAATTGTATGACGTATTTGTGCAAACCTACTCTAAAGATAATTGATCTATTTTTCTACATCTATAAAAAGTTTTCATCCCTTCCAGGATTTCACAGCATTTTTTTGTGATTGTTGCAATTTAAAATGGATTATATTGCAGCTGCTTTTTTATTTTTAATTTGTAAAAGCACCTGAGATTAATATAAAATAGTTCAAATTCTGATATTCTGATATTCCACCATCCTTTATCTCTGCAGAGAACCAGTTGCTCATTAGCAAAAATGAGTTGTGGGCGGAGTCAACGCCGCTCAGTGCCCTCCCCCGTTGGCGCTGAACATCCTAAACATCCCCCCTCCTGTCGCTGCATGCTACCATTAATTAGCAATGCAAAAAAAAAAAAAAAAGGAATGTAACATAGGAGCTATGCTGACCCACATCTTCCTTGAAGTGATGACTGCAAACCAATGTGTGGTTTGTTATATTATGGTGACTCAGAAACCTAATCCATTGCTCTCTCACAGCAAAGTTCTTCGGTAAATAATGAAAGCTAACGTGATTAGCAACCCGCTACTGCACATACATGTTTCTCCGCCATCTCTTCGTCCTCAGAGTCATAACGGGTGGAGAGGCCAGGGAAGGAGCTTGTGGCCTCGCCCTGTGAGTTTATGACGTGTAGATGAGAGTCTGTCTGAATTCGCCTATTTCTTTCCGTCATTGGCATAGACATACTCAGAAAAGCTATTTTGATAAAAATTTTTGTACAAGATATGTCCTCTAGCGTCAGATGAATGCCACATGGACATGTGAACAACATGAAAACAATATTTCCAGTGGGTTTTTAAACATTGAACAGCTGTACATGTTATATTGCATTTACGTTACATTTGTTACCGCATGCCAGCTGTAGTTATATCAGAAGATGTGGAGGAGTGCTGTGATTCCTCAAAGTTGCATTAAGGAGCTGGCTGAATCTGCGTTGAAAGTTGAAACGGCATCATTGGAATTTCCTTAAGCAACTGGTTTCTAGTAAGGTTACATAAAATATGTTTTGTGGCCCTGAATGTGGAAAATATCATTTATGAAGGAACTTATTTGCAGTGATTGTAGTTATTTTTGTGGCCTTTGTGCAGATACATCAAGCAAAATAAAGCATACCAATTCATATGAAGACTGTAAACTATAAACTGTCATTCATCTTTGTTAATGTATTAAATGGTCAATTTTCCTCATTCAGTGACATCACCATCCCCAGTATGACTTTAAGCCTAAAATAAAAACACCAGCAGAGTGGATATCGGATGGTGGGCGGGGTCTGTTCAGGCGGCGAATCAGAAAAGACTCAGCTTTGTGGCGTAGAAACTTCTCTTTTCACACGAGGCATGTAAATGAGGAAGCGAATCGCAATGTCAACATTGCCTCTGAACATCTTCTAGTAAAACAGAACAGAAGAATTAAATGTGTTCCTATTAAGTTTAGCTGGTACAAAACTTGCTGAAAGCAATAATGAGCAACTTATCAAACAGGATCCAGAGCAGGAAGATAAATAAAATTAATGAACTGCTTGAATGATGTATATTTAAAATCTACAAACTACGATGCTAGAATGGTAAAACAAGGGAAGGTTGCTTTCATAACATGCTAATTTTGCTTTTACTCAAGACCTTCTTCAGCTCCTTTTCTAGCACGCCTTGTCCTTCGTTAGTTGTTCATGCGCAACAGCACAGGTCACTGAACGCCTCATGAGCCTCAAGAGGAAACCAGAGCGGACGACTAACCAAGCAGGGACTGAGATACCCACAGCTACCCCACAGGTTACTGGCACTGAGCTGCTAACACCTCGCAAAATGTCACGCTGACCGTTTTCTATTATCCATTCACACGGATTCGAAGATGCACACATAAAAAGCACAAACAACAAAACAGGATGCGAGCTTAAAATATCCCATGAAAGAACACGATGTGAATTAGAGCAGGCATGAGCTTAACACCTAAAGGAAAAACGTGTGTACATGTGTGTAATGCCTGTATTTTTTTCATAGAGTGAGACAGGCATGCAGTGAGTGCTCTTAAGGTCAAAGAATGCAATAAACGGCAAAGTCGGCTGCCCATGGTCAGATCGCTTGGAGCTGTCAGACGAGACTGGAATTAGTTTTCTAAAAGTCTGAATTGTGTCATTTTGATATAAAGGAAAACTATCCCACTGATGTGTCACAATTGAGTTGGATATACAGAAATAGGATAAAAGCAGCAGAGAGCCTCCCGCTGTCTTCTACCGTTTCTGTCTTTGTGTCCGTGTCCATCACGCAAGCGCTCTGCTCACAACGTGTACTTCATCCATTATTCGCAGCTTCGCATTAACTGCAAACGGGACACTTATCACCGTCCAGCCAGAGGGACGGAGAGGTGAAAGGGACATACGTGATGTGTGGGAGGTACACGTGCTTCACGTATGTGTGTGCATGCAGGTGTTGTGAGAGCTTGTTTTGCTTGCCACGGAGAGCCTGGTGCCCTGATGGGTGATTCACAAGGCTCTGCTGTCGTGCCCGTGGAGCATATCAGTTCAAATTGCTGATGATGACACACACACGAGCATCTTTCCCACCAGAGCGTTGCCTCTGCTCCATGTTGTGGACTGAAAAATGAGCAAGGGCGTCCTCTTCCCGCTGCCACCCGAACACAGAGGCAGGAGAAAGCCTGCGGTAGATCGGAGCCTTGCAGGTGCTTTAATGTGGCACCGCAAAGCTTTTTCAGACTTCACATGTGAGGCTGCTGAGGACAAACTGAAGGACTTGGCTGGTGGATTTGGTGGATGAGCTGCTTTTAAATCGTTGTATTTTAACAATAGATGACACCAAATGGGTTGTTTCTGTTTCCACAAGACCCTTCTCAGAAAACATGGTTTATTAAATCAAATGGATTTTGAAGTTTGACGTTGAGGTTTTTTCACTGAAACATGCAGCATTCAGTATGATTCAGATATACGTAGAAATATGCTCGGTTGAATTAAAAAAGACAAGGTTCCAAGATTTTCTGGAAGGACTTTTAAGAGTTTTAAAAACATGCAAATATTGATTTTACTTATTGTAGAACTCTCAACTGTAGCAGAACTCCTGTACCAATCACTGTAGGGCAGATTTAGGGTCGTGCATGGAGGAAATGATGATGCAAATATTAAGTTTGATATTATTGGGTGTTATTTAAGCTTGGATACTAATCTTCAGATGCATATTGACATACCTAGAAACAACACTCCAGTTAAACAAAGCTTATTGCTTTTAACCTTTAAGCTTTTTTATTCTTTTTTTCTCCTTTTCCTTTTTATGTTCTTTAAAACTAAGTTCATGTCACTAAATGTTCTTTTTTCTTTTTCTGTCATTTAGTTATTTATTCATGTTATTTACTGTTTTTTGTTATTGCTCTTTCTTCCTGGTTGTTTGTCTCCCAACTCTCTTGCCTTGTTTGCCTTTTGAGACATTTACTGGTTTCCGTATCGGACTTTATTGTTGTATATGAGCTGCTGTTTTGTGTTTTGTATAGATGTTCAATAAAAAAAATCTTTGTTTTTACTTCCTCTTCCGTCAGTCAACTGGGTCAGCTCGCGTCTTGATTAGCTTTCATTTCGGTTTGCATTACATTACACACTGCATGTGCCCCGCTCCTTCCGGAGCACCCCCCATACTACAGGATCTCCTAGTTGCAAATATTAAACATGTTCTTCTGAGTCCCTCTGAGTGGATCGGACTGGACAAAATCACTCTTAACACACCTAACACAACAGGAAAATCTCTCACAATGTTGTTTGCAAACATCCAACAATCAGGCCTTTGCTGGATTTGCTCCTAAGCGGGAGATCGTGACAAAAATTGGCCCCATCATCTGGTAGTTAACCAAGTAGTTTTGATTCATAACCCTAACCAAGCGATGTCATTGGCTAAGACCAACCTGGAAGTGAGTTGTGTTGTTGTTGTGTTGAAATGAAATGAAAATTTATGTTTTTTATCTTCTTAAGGAAATTCTAATATAATAGTGTTTTTTTTTATTTTTTTATAATCATCCATCATGTTCAGCAACTTGTGCAGCACTCCTCTCTGGACAATCAGCTCCAGCTAATCAAAAGTTATCCCCGACACAGAACCAGCGGTTGTGATCAGTTTCTTCAGTCTCTAAGTCTCTGGCTCTGATGATGCTGCCCCAGCAGATGCTGCAAAGCTGATTGAATTTGCCACAACAGACTTATAGAAAACATTAAACAGCTTGGTTCAGATCTTGAATGATCTTAGCTTTGTCAGTATGGTGGTGTTGGTCTAAAATCAATAGACTGAAGCCCAACTGTAACTGTTTAAAGCCCCGTGTCTGAACTTTGCTAGATTCTTCTTATTGAGGCGTTCCCTAAGCAACTGTCTTGCATCCTACATCTTCTGTGAGCTCTCCCCGCCCAGTAAAAATCAGTGCAGTATTGATTCTTGTCTAATCTGGTGCTCCGTTTCTTTTTCTCTTTCTTTTTTCTCGGTTCCTCTGATAATGTCCTCTTGGGTTCCTTTGCTGAATTAGTCATGGTGCACATTCAAAACGGTGTTGATATCCAGTTGCTAATGTGTGACACAGTGCCGTAAAGCAATGCACTAATCAATCAATCCATCTATCAATATTTATTTATATAGCGCTTCACAACACTCAAAGGTGACCAAAGTGCTTTCCAATAAAAGCAGTGAAACACAAAAAATAAAATACCATAAAATTACAGAACTGTCACAGTATTTCTAAGTATGTTTTGAGTCTAGACTTAAAAAGACCTGGGTCAACAAAAGTTGGCTAGACACACAGAAAACTATTGAGGTGCAGTTTTTTAATCTTGGGTGCAGGAGAAAAACAGCACTGCTTTAAAGCTCATCCAGAATGTGGTGCAGGATGTTTTTGTTAAAAGAACAGATTGTTTTTCATTTAACCTTGAACTCAAGTCTTTTTAAACTCAGGAAGAAAATTATATTTTAGTTGATTTTATTTAATTGTTTATGATTTAACATGAATGGAAGTGAATTTGTTACATCAGCATGTGTTATAAGTTCATATCGATCCTGAACCAAATCAAACTGAAATCCAATCATAGAATTTGTGATATTAGCAAACATTTAATCATTATCCGCTGAACTGATATCGCCCCACATTGTGATCAAATTTGTGATTTACTCCCCTGGTTTTAGTAGAGTGACCCAAAATCCTGATTATTTTATTTTTAAACATGTATTTAGTTTTCTCAGTCCATTTGCAGAAACACCATTACTTTCTAAATGTTATTTTCCACAGCTGATAGCTGTTGTAATTTCAGAGTTGCTCAATAATCTCCAACTTCCAGAAAAATGGCATTGCAGCGTAACGTTTAGTGGATGCAGTGGATTTCCCTTCACCATCTCAGATTAAAATGTCTACTTTCTTCACCTGCACTGCAGCACAGAAACAATTTAACAATGACATTGAAGAGGTTAAAGACACATGCCTGTGTTTCAGACTCTAGTTAAGTAGCTATGTTGTCTGAAAGTAAGCCAGCGTCTGCTCTGTTTTTATCAGACCTACCCGGTGGTCTAATGTTCAGTTAAAATAAAAACTCCTTGGCTGGTTACACACTTATTTAGTCGACGGATGAATACTGATTCATTTGTGTGGGCGTTTGCATGTTTGTTTGCCAGAGACTTTGAACAGTTGTCTGCATGGAAGCTGTTTGTGTTTAGGTGTGTGTTCATATAAATATGTGCCTCTGCCAGGGACTAGTTTTGGAATTACCCTACAGTGTATTTCATGGGAAATCAAATTAAAGAGTTTTAGAGAGTTGAAGTCAGAGTTGGATTTTCTTTACAGCTTTGTGTGTGTGTGTTTGTGGAGGAAAGAGAGACAGTATGTGTGTTAAAGAAAGGGACAGACAGAGCCAGCCAGCGAGCGTAGGCTGTGTGCTTAAACTTGAGAGATTTACATGTAAAGCGCTGGTGCTCCTGCATCTTAACTTGAGGAAGTGAAGGTTGAAATGTACTCAGAGCAAATGCGCTTACGACTGGAAAGGAAACCAATTTCATTTACAAGTGGGAACTCAAAGTAATGTATTCCTACACTCACCCGCACTCCATCTTAAGATGTTTGACTTGTTTTCCCGCCTCATGATTTACACCGTGGAATACCCAGAACACGATATGATAACTTAATTCATCTGCATCTATTTAGCAGATACACTTTCAGACGGAATTAGTTTATCATGTGCACACTTTATAATGAAATCAACAGTGATACTACAATGTGATCACTGAGCTGGTAAAGCAATTTTTTTTTTCTGGTGTTTTTATTATGGTAAACCATTTCAATTTGGCCAGCATTATAGTTCTTCAGCATGTCTTGTACTTCTACCCTCTACTTTTTGGCTGCAGAATGAAAATAAGGGGACGGGAAAACTGCTTGGCCTGTGAGTACATGGATGTGGAAGTATGCATTTGTGCAGCAGCACATTTGCTGGACAAGAGCAAATTTGTTCCCGATGGAGCCTGAAGTCATTTTTGTAATTTTGCATCATAATCACAAGGGAAGAAAACTCCTTAATTCTATAACTTTTAAGGCTTTTAAACTTTCTGATTAATTTTCTGTTTGTAGGCAACCTCACTATTATCACCACCAAAAAGGACTTGTGACTATTTAACATTAGATTAACAACATAAAAGAAACAAATAAACAGCATTAGTGAATAATGATATTAATCTTGTATTTGTTCATCCTTAAAACAGACACACATTGTGGAGTAGAAAGTGTCTGCTAGCCGCCAGCTTTGTAGATAAATCACACGTCTTTGCTTCTAGTTTACTCTGGATTCTTTTTCCAATCTTCTTCTTCTGTCCTCGTCTCACCTCTGCTGTCTTTGCTTCCTTTTATTCTTCTTTTACTCTCCCCTTCCTCTCTCCTAAATCCCCACCTCTCCTCCTCTCTGCTTTGTGCCATGTTGTAGTTGGGATTATGTGCTCAAGCTGCCAGTTATGCCGGGCTCGCCTGCTTTCAGCTCCCTGGCCTACGGTGTGTTTACACAGGGAATTGAATATGTTTGGTGAGGGTCTCATACTGTTCCTTATTAGCATTAAGCTCCAGGAGCAAGAACGTGGGGATTTTGTTGTCAGATATGTGTCAGTGGGACCTTTGCTAATTCATGATGTAAAAAATAGTTAGGAAGCTACCCTTCCTTGCTGCCACTTCAGTGTAACAAGCATTTTAGTTGTTGAAATGCTTGTTTCTTTATCTGTTGTGATACTAAAAGCACGAGTCATCTGAAATAAGAGAGGAGCTGATAAAGCTGAATCCACTTTACTGAAGGAAATAGAAGCTGAAACTCTTCCCCAGTGCATTTTTGTTTCAAGTTGTTTATTGGTCACGTGCAAGATGGCAGTGAAATGCAGTCGTACATGTGTCCAAGGCTGTACACACAAATTAACCGCTAGTAAAAAACAACAACATGGTAATAAACTAAAAAGACAGTAAATATAAACATAATAAGCCACAGTGCAAGGATTGTCCAGTTGTTTTTCCAGCAAGGAAACCATAAATCGGGATGAAGAGAACAGATGTGATTCAGCTAGAACAACCTGGACCAGGCAAACTGTTGTCTTGCTGAAATCTGCAAGGCCTTTCCTGAAAGAGATGTTGCTCTAAAACCGCCATGTTCTTTTCAGCATTGATGTGGAAGCTGCCGGCACCATAGGCCCTAATTCAACCCCATACCATCAGCAGGCTTTTCACCTGTCCACTGAAAACAAGCTGCATGCTGCCTCTCCTCTGTAGTCCATGCTTTAAAAAACGAATTTCAGATTTTTATTCATCTGACCACATAACAGTTTTCTACTTTTCTTCAGACCCTTTTCCCCTAATGACTTTAAATTTAAAATTTAAATGAGTTTTTGTGCAAAGAAGATGCCCATATTTCTGGATTGTGTTCACATATGAACTGCCTTTTTGCCTGAGAGTTCGAAGATTACAAGCATTCAGTTTTGACCTTTAACCTTTTCCCGTTCACAGACATTCCTCCCGATTCTCTGAAACTTTTGATTAAATTATACACTGTAGATGGTGGGATCTTCAAAGTCTGTGAAATTTTATGTTGGGGAATATTTTAATAAAACCTCAATTCTTGTAGTTTGTCTCAGTGGTAAACTTCAGCCCATCTTTACATCTGAGAAACTCTGCCTCTCTGAAATGCTCCTTCAAAATGAAGTAATGATACTGACCTGTTGCTAGGTAACCTAATCAGCTGTCACGTTCTCCTCCAGTTGTTACTTTTCCAGCCTTTTGTTGCCCCAGTTCCAACTTTTTAGTTGCTTTTTTGTTGCTGCCATCCGATTAAAAATGAGCTAATATTTTTCATCAAATGGTAAAACGACTCAGTTTCAACATCTGACGTGTTGTTTAGGATCTGTTACAAATAAAACATAGGTGGGTTAGAAATGCAGATCAATGCCTGCTGCTTGTGTTTACATTTTACACAATGGCCCAACTATTTCTTAAATTGAGGTTTTAGTTTGGTCGGTTGTTTGATAAAGAGTAAAGGGTATTTGTAAAGGGTTCTTATTTTTTGACAGTTCAACACATTTGTGATTTTAAGATTTTCAGATGTAATTAAATCATTTGACAATATGGACTCCTGATTTTCTCAGTCTTGACTCGGTCACAGATTTGTGAGAAAAAAGACGGAACAGGAGAGGTATTAAAGCAAATACAGTGTGGTTCTGCAGAGGTCATGGATTCTGTTATCTTATTACTTTGAAGAATAATTTTATCATAATGCCTTGGTGGAAAAATGCAAACAAGCACACAAATAAAACTGTATCATCACCCCTCAGGAAAATGAGAGCTAGGTTGAGTGTGAGAGCATCACTGTGGATCCAGCACTGCAAAAACTGAAGGAAACTTGGCAGGCAGCACACAGACAATGCTCCTTATGTGGTAGCAGCCAAACATAGGCTGTAATTCCGTACTGAGAGGCAGAGAGAGACTGAGAGTAGAAGAAGAGTGATTTAGGGAACAATCTGGCCAAGTAAGGCGGTGTCCTGCGTGACCTCCTGTCCACCCCCTTGCTGCTCCAATTAGCAGACATTTTGATTGGTCTTGCAGAGAGAGAAGCCAATTAGACGAGCTCTCTGCATGGAGGCTTTGACACCATAACTGTCCATGCATACTTTATGCTCTCTTTTTAAATGCACACAAAAGAAAACTTAAATGGTAAAATTACAAATGCATTCCCATGAAGGCAACTGGGCTGCAAAACCATTTCCTAACAAAAGGGAAATATGGCCGTGGTTGCATCAAACCATATGGTGCAGTACATCAACAGCAGAGAGGAAACATAAATTAAGCTAACTCACAATACTGCAGAGGAAATGGACACAAAATGTTCACTGGGAGACATTGGAGGGCTGTTTTCTTTGAGTACTTCCTGGAAACTCTTTGACTCTTTTACACTAATACAGAAAGCAATTTCTTTTTATAGCTTTTATTTTTTCTTGTATTTGTACTTAAAGATTGATGCTCAAGGCCTTTTATTGCATTGAAGGACCTTTTAAAGGACTACTTCTTGTATTTCCTGTGTTTTCTTTGAGCTAATTGATTCGACTTTCCTTACCTGTGCAGTGCAGACGTCATACTGGTTATTTTTCAGATCCAAAAGATAAAATCTGCCACAGTGAGGACTAAAACAACATTCCCGAAGGAGTGAGACTGAGCTGTGGCTTTTTAGCTGAATTGTGATGCCGGTGCTGACATTGGAAGTGAGGAGAATCTGTCAGTGAAATGACGTTAACATCAACGGATTGAAGCTGAAAATGTGTTATTGCTTTCCTGCCGGTGTAATCTGTTTAGGCGCTGACGCATCGATCTAATCAGCTGCCTGATTGACGGACAAAGAGAAGCTCATTTACGTCTGAGTAGACAAAGCAATGTGAATCAAGAGAGAACTTCTTAAAGATGGAGACAAATGCATTAAACACACTGTTGTGTTCTCACAGACACATAAACAAGCATGCAAACATTCACTCTCACAAGCACACACACCCCGACTTACATGTCAGTATATGTAATTGTGGTTTAAATCATTTATCTACTTCTCACAAGTACAGAGACAGTCAAAAGCAGCGTTTGTTTAGAACTTCTTATCCTCCCCTTTCATGAAATGTACTTTCCAAGCAGGCAAATCTCTATTGCATAACAAGGTCAAGTCCACATATCTAAAGTCCAGATTTCATTAGCATTTCATGTGTGAGATAGAAGAATTATGGGGGTGCCACAAAATTTAAAAGATATTTAAATAAAAAGGCAAGAAAGAAGCATGAGTGATCTGTTTGCTGTTTCTAAACCACTTAATCTACCATTTACCATAACTATGCACCAAAGCCCGTTTCTGGTCAAATTTTAGGTGAGAAGTAGACACTGTGGGTATCTAGTCTTCACTTATTTCTTATCTACCAGTCTAAAACTGGAATTCTAACTTGGGTCAGAGAATCTAAAGAGTTGCAGAATTTAGTGTCACTTTCATTGTGTTTGAATCGTCCACTTACTCCATCTGTAGCTCACCGTGTAGTGAGCTGGTCATTTCGGAGAGCTTTTTGACATTTTCAATTAAAACTTTTTATTCTCTACAGCTACTGGAGATTCTTGCTCTTTGGTGAAACCTGCTTTTCTCGCTGGGAGCATGATAAATTTTATAAAAGACAGCTGGGGCTTTATGGATTTGGTTTTATGAAGAATTTCCATGACAATACAACAAATGTTAAAGATTAAAGCTTTACATCACACGAAGTGACGCTGACCACCATCGTTCGCAGCCTGGTGCTGGTAGCTATGGACATGACAAACCCAGCTAATGCTAGCTGGTTCAAGCTACCACTAATGTTTTCAAGTTGGACACGTCTGTTAAAGCTTCCCTCAAAGCTTTTTATGTACTTCGTGAAAACAGAAAACTTTGTTCTTGTCCTCAATGTGGCAAGAACAAGAAAAAGGCCTTTTTTTAGCTCATTTACTTCATACTTCAGAAAAACTTCATCCACGGTGGGTTGGGTTTTGTGCAGGGCCGTGTCCGTGTCTATATGCCACATGTGTTGTATCTATCGTCACACTTCCTAACCAGCTGTTCCTTAAAACTGTCTTTTCAACCTTGTTGAATCTTCTGCATCAGCGGATGTTTGAGCGTAACAACAATGACTTCTGTACCTTAAACGCATGCAACATCAACACCGCACTCTAAAATATTTTGATAAAACAAACACATAATGATACTATTTATACAGTCTGGGTTTTAATAAAATTACTCTCATTCAGTCTGTATATTTAATTTCATGTGTGGCCCAGTAATCATTTTTATTATTTCATTAGACTTGGTTGATTTTGGTTGAAAGCTCATTGTTTTAACAGTTAAACCTGCAATTCTTGTGCTTTCAGAGTTAACCTTACGATGTAAACAAACTAATCTTAAGGTCTATTTACATAAACGGCTCCAGAGATTTTAACCACGTCACATGATCTTCTTTAGACTTCAGGATTTTAAAATGTTTTGCTTGTTATTCAACTAAAACAGAAAACAAAGAAAGAAACTTAAAAAAAATCCATCTACATGAAAGTGAAACAAATGAAATCATGTTACAAGTGCTTTTAATAGAAATGTCGTTTGTCTAGTCAGCATCATTTTTAACTTAAGCTTTATAAATTTTCCTCTTATAACTAAGGAAACAATAACTGTCACACACATCTGTAACCACTCTCTGATAACAGGTGAATTTCCCCAGAAAATTAAATTAGCTAAAGTTATACCCATTTATAAATGAGGAGACAAGCAGGTACTCTCAAATAATAGGTACATTTCATTGCAATACTGTACGAAATACTGTAAAAATGTTCCTCACTAGACAATTTTATTACAAACACAACGTACTCTGTGATCAGCAAGATGGATTTAAAACTAACAACATGCACTCGTAGGCTTTACAGAGAAGATAACTTCCGCTACAGAGCAGAAAGAATATGCAGTAGGGGTATTTTTGAATTTGAATAAAGCTTCCAACACTGTAGACCACTTTCACACACCCACATTGCTCTTAACCCTTCCTGTCCGGCCCCTACCACCACATCCCATCCAGATGTGGTGGGAGACTGGTCAGCATTTTTTTTTTATCACATTTACTTTAATGCAGCATAGAGGCAAGTATTATTTTCTTTAATATTAAATGGGCACACATATACAGAAGATAGTTTATTTTTAATCATAAATTATTATGGTATAGGCCTTTTTTTCATCCTTTTTTGGACCAAAAGGATATATGCAAAAACCTCGGAAATTAAATAATTAAACTTTATTTTTTTCATTTATTTGTATGCAAACATTTACTGTCAATATATCTAAGTATGTATATGTGTATCTTTGTATGTATGTTTTTATGTATTTATGCATATACTGCATGGTTTTTTTAAGGTTAGAAAAAGAATTAAAAAAAAAGTTTTAAAGTGTTTTGGGTCCTTTGGTATTTTTTTCTGGACCATTAAAATTACATTAAACATTTTAAACTAACACCATTTTTACCAGTGTGTGCCAATAACCCTTTTAACAGTGATAGTCCATGACAGAAAAATAACATTACCTAATTCTTTTTTTGATTTTGAGTCATTAATCCACTTTTTGATGCTATTAAAAATTTCACATTTGTCCTTCCTCCTTTGTTTCTTTTTCTTATTGAAATGTAAAAATATAAAAGTCAAAGAAAAGTCTTTACTTTTCGGTTCAGTCTATGTAATTTAATTAGGTAATTTGCTCTCAGGGCTTGTGAAATGTTTGGATTTCTGCTACTTGCAGTCGCTTGTTTTCAGACACATTATTCCCAGTGGTGAAACACCCCCCTCCCACTTTCATGTGAACAGCTGAGCCGCTCTTCATCTCCCGCTCTTATCTCAGCTGTCATCTTCTCAAGACATACTTCACGTCCCACACATCCCCCTGAATTACAACCCCATCTCCCATATCTCCCCCCTGAAATGGCTGCAATTGATTCCTCTTATCTTTAAGCAGAAATAAATCTTTCTATATCACTCCTCTGCTCTTTTTTCCTCTTTTTTCACTTGTCTGTCATACAGATCATTTCAAAGTCAGGGCAGTAGTTTGGTCACTACAAACTGGTCCACAGTTTTAGTAGTTTTTCAAATAATGGTGCTTTCAAACGAAACAGCAACAGTAGCTCTAGAGTGTTACGGTGACTTACATACATTTAGTACATCTCAGTATATGCTAAAGTCCAAATGTTGTTATTTAAACATTACTTCATATTTAGAGATCATGAATCATGTGATTTAATTTATATTGTTTGTTTTTGTGTGTGTGTTTTTGTTTTTAAATAATTAACTATTTATAAGATTATCCTATAAAAGGATCATGTGGTCTGAGGTGTGTTAATACTGAATTCGTCCCAACAATCGGCTCCGAAGCGGGTCGTAGCCGACCATCAGAAGTAATGACCATGTTCAACATTTACGGCCAAAATTCTTCACGTGTGAAGCCGACAACTCCTGAGTTGTAACTGTGTGGATTGTGATGTGGAACGGGATGTAGCCAATCAGAGCGCGAGCTGACTGGGGAGCATGAAAGGAAATAAAGTCCGTGTTCACGCTGTCTTTAGTCTGTTTTATTTTTTGGGTTCTGGATTTTTCTGGTAACAATCACAAGAACACCATCATTACTTCATCATGTGTGTCCTCTACCATGCTGGGTGTTGTCCGGTTGTTGCCATGGTTCTTCTTCTTTGTTTGTCCGGTTGTTGCCATGGTTCTTCTTCTTTGTTTGTCCGGTTGTTGCCATGGTTCTTCTTCTTTGTTTGTCCAGTTGTTGCCATGGTTCTTCTTCTTTGTTTGTCCGGTTGTTGCCATGGTTCTTCTTCTTTGTTTGTCCAGTTGTTGCCATGGTTCTTCTTCTTTGTTTGTCCGGTTGTTGCCATGGTTCTTCTTCTTTGTTTGTCCAGTTGTTGCCGTGGTTCTGCTTCTTTGTTTGTCCGGTTGTTGCCATGGTTCTTCTTCTTTGTTTGTCCGGTTGTTGCTGTGGTTCTTCTTCTTCGTTTTTGTTAGATCACGTTTGATCACACAAGATTTCTGGCTCGTAGGAATAGATTGTAGATCAGCTGCGGGAGCCACCACACACAGTACGATCAACACCTACATGCCGGATTTTTTATCTTCATGTGTGGGGTCTCTAACAGATGCGAAAGGTTTAGAAAATTCTTATTTGTTTACCAGCCTTCATCTGTAGTTTATAGGCCTGTGTCCGACTGAGTCATTCATTTCAGTTTATTAACTAGTTTTAGTTTAATTCTTTGTGTTTTCTTTTTTTATTCGTGTCGTTATGCTGTGTGTGTATCGCCACAGACTTAAAAACATATCTTCAGGAAAGGCATATGCAGTCATACGCTAATTAGCAACATGCTAGCTGCTTTACTAGCATCTTTTTTCTGCTGATGGAGCTGACTTTATCAGGTCAGCATCTCGTTTATGTTATTTATTGGTGCGTTTCTGTGTGATGTAATCTGATTATAAAGCCTCAACAGTTTAAAAGTCAGTGTTGCATGATGTTATTTCATGTCTAAGTACTCCTTGTTCTCTAACATGCTCTCCTCTACTTTTAGAAATTAAAATAAAAAAACAGAAAAAAGGAATAAATGAAAGCCATTGAGTCACCATTGATAAAATTATTTAGGAGACATATCTGATCAGTGCCTCTGATCAATGAGAGCACCCTTAATTTGTCTCATTCTTTTTTCTGATACAGAGTTTAAATAAAGTCCTTTTTTAAAATTCTCATTAATTTTGTTGCTTAAACTTAACATGACACAAAGTAAAGATGTGGAAGTAAAAAAGAAAAACATCAGTGGCACTGATGCTATAAATGGGGCTGGACCTGAAACAGCTAGTTGATGAATAACAAAACATAAATGGCCTGGCTCTCATTGGTTAAAAGATTTTAAAAAACACATACTTTTAAAACTGAGACTTTCCCAGACAGGAGTTTAAAGCCCACAGCAGTTCTGGTGCTGATTGACTTCACCTCACTGTATAATAAATCTATTGTGGGTCATTTTTCCTTAAAATGAATAGATAAAAATGTATTTACCATTTCTTTTCTTTCTTCCAATTAGCTGAAACAAATTTATGTTATTTCAATTTATATTAATTAAATTATGTTAGTATACCTACCAGAGACCAAGACGTTTAATATTATAGCGTCACAACCCTTTTCTCTTTGCCTCCTTCACCCTGGTAACATTGTGTTCATTTGTTCCCCAGCCTTTCTTTCCCCACTACTTTTTCCTACAAAATGACACTCAGCCTTTATCCGTTCCTTTAACCCAGAGGCAGCAATTTGTCCTTTCTGAGTATCGATTTTTTCCGAAGAGCTCTCAAAGTTGTCAAAGCCAGGCACAAGTTATGAACATTATTAAGAGGAAGCTTTGGTAAGGAGGGGGAGGTGGGTGATACAACATCTGTGCTTTTCTTGTAGACTGACTTTGCATTTTCTTCAGCTTGGATTAGTTCAGAACGTGTTGGAAAAAAGCTGAAATTTCTTATTGATTAATATTCATTACCTCTGCCTTTCCATGACTTCGTCCAGGTCTGTGCATTTGCCGAACAGTTTGTCAGCCGGAGTATGATTGTTTGAAAAGGGGAAATAACCGTCATTTGACTCCGGAAGCAAAGTCCTCGCTGATGGATTTTAAAGCATGTCTGCTGGTGATGAGCTCCAGGCTGCAGCAGGCATCCACATACATTCCCAGCAGCAAAAATGAGCAGAATTAAACCTCGTCTCACTCGAGATGGAGAGCTCCAGTCACTGGAATTCTGCTACTTATTTGGGTTGTACTGTATGTGTGGAGGTATGCTGATGGAGGCCACTCTAAGCTCTGCAGTCATTCATGCTTCCAGCCAGCCAGCCCGCTAAGCCCCTGCATTCATCTGAAGCTGTTTACATCCAGCAAAGCCAGGCCTTTCCTGCCCAGCATCATCAGTCATCTTTCTAACCAAACAGGCCAGATAAGATGCTGAGGACACCCCCACTCATATGATGCAAACTTCTGGAGATGCTGTCTGACAAACACGGTGTATAGGCTGCGACTAAATAAGTGATATTCATAAGTTTGCAGTAGGGCTGCAGATCAAGACGCGATATAGAATGAGGGAATATCGTTTATATCAAGGTAGCTGTTTTGAGTTTAAAGTATTTTTCTTTTTGCAGAACTATTTTTGTTATGCTTGTTTTTTTGTTTATTCATTTTTTAAGAGCATTTAATTTAATAAACAGCTTTTAATTTCATTCTACTGTTTTAATGCACATGTGCTGCTGATCCTTAATAAAAGTGCATTTAGCACTCGAGGCTGTAAATTAGAACAGTCTCTTTGGTCACTTTACAAAAACATATCGAGATATATGTCGTATATCATGATTCAGGTAAAAAATATTGAGAAATGAAATTTGGGTCATTGCCCAGCCCTAGATTAAATGATAGTTTTTAATATAAGCTGGCAATGCTAGAATGCAGACAAAATGAGTACAAGTCAGGTTTATATTCAGAGCAGAAGTAAAAATATATGGATAATAT
>JBAFSZ010000018.1:27936491-27949210 GCA_036919955.1 Melanotaenia pygmaea
TACTTTATATAAACCATAAATTAATGATTTATTTGTGAAAAGGAAGGATTTAAAAGCATGATACGTTACCTTTAACAAACGTTCCTGTGATTTAGACAGTATGGGAAAAAAAATCACAGTTCTGTTTCACATATGGCAAAAGTCTGTTTTGTTGTCTCAGTTGATAAAATAATGAAAGCGGAAATCAACAGCGACCTCCTAGACAAACAATACGTATACAGAGAACAGTTTCTTTCCATGTTGTCACTCAGGGACTATCAAAGCAGGCAAACAACACGAGTTGTTGCTTTTCCCAGAAATACAGCAAGTAACTTAATATATTTATACAAGTCCCGTTAGAATAGCTGTGGCACAGTAACGACACCTTGTTTGGTCTCTTTTTTGCAGTCAGCTAGCGGTAGAAAGGACAAGTCAGTGAATGACTCAGTGTGGAGGAGTAATAATGACTCAGGAGTCAGTGAAATGATTCTCAAGCACTGAACAATTCATTCATGACTCGTGCATCATTAATCAGCATTAATCAATTAATGAAGCTCTCGTCATAACCGGTCTCCAGCCAGGGTGGTGGAGGGGGGCATTTGAATAATTGTCAATGACTTTGAATAGTATTTTTATTCAGAATGCCCATTCCCTTCACTTACTAATGTAGTAGATCAGAGAGGCCGCATTGAGCTGTTATGAGTCGGACTGATGTTTAATCAGCCTGAAGATGAGGATTTTTAGACATTTTGTTCAGCTGTTATGTATTCCCTACTTTGACTGTTTGATAAGACAGCGTTTAAAAATGTCCTTCTTTTATGGAGTTGTTTAATTTTTCTCAGATATCGTGGCGTGGTTAATGAGACTTACTTTATTTCAGAAGTTGTTCTCTTTAAGTCTAAAGACCTGTTACTGACTGGATTTAAAGATGATTTTCAAGAGGGGAGTTTTAAGGAATTGCCTCGGGTTTGAACGATCAGAGTTCAATATCATTGATTAATTTTTCTAATTGTGTTTGCTGTAGTTGTGTAAAGCATTTTGGAAGGGAAATTAAGGGATTATTATAGATTTTAGTAGGATTTGGGGTTTTCTTTTTGATAAAGCAATTTATTTGGTGTGGTTGAACTTTTGTTTGCATTTAATCATCTAATCAGCTCTTTGTGCATTATCTCCTATCAGTCTGCATTTCTAGCTCACTGCTACATATGATAACAAATTTTAAACCAGTCTGCAGGTTTTCCATCTTAACTGTTAGGAGTTTTTCATCAGCGGCATGCTGCTCCCAGTTGGACCTACTCATCACAGCTCCTTCATCATACTCTGTAAATGTCCACTCACACATACACGGAGGTCCTCTTTATGGCTTTGGTGTGTAATTGATGTCAGAGAAGCAGCAGGTTGTAGGAGAAATGTTTCGGCTCTAAAGGGATTTGGTACCAGCAGACACCAGCAGAGCCTTGTGTGTGCAGATCAGTAACACCTGTTTGATGGTGTTCTGGGGAAAATCATGTTAGCGTGAAAGCTTCCAGCTGCGATGAGGCTAAACCTGACAGGGTTTGTGCAGCTTTCTACCTGCTGCACAGCATCATTATCACACCGGTTTTATGACCCCTCACCGGTAGCTTCAAGTTCTTTACAGGAGAAAAGAAAACAGAAGACTGAATATCACTGAAATATGACTTTTACCCACCTGCTTGAGGCTCGAAGATCTGATTAAAAACATTTTATTGTGTCCAGGAACCAAAATTTCTAAATGTGAAATGCTTTTGTGCTGCTTCTTCAGCAGTTTCTTGTCTTTTTACCAGCTGTGAGAGCCAGAAGTTTATGTAATGGTCTTAAATATAAAATTTACAGGTTATCTGCAGAGATCTGAACCCTCCTCTTGCACTCAGCTGGTTAAAAAGTCTCAAAAAAAGCCCAAAATATTTTCTTTTCCTATTTAAGCTGGTACATTTTGTCAGTAGAGTCACACATAAAGCTCTAATTCACACTAAAGGCCACAGAGGACCCTGGTTCTTTAGCTAATAATGCATGAAAGTCAATAAGAGATAAAAAAAAATAGACATACATGAGACATGCCCACAACAGTTATATGAGACATATATATATATATATATATATATATATATATGTACAATTGATCTTGATTAATCAAATTTTTATTGCATAACAATATTTACCCCGAAGAGCAACACTTTTTTTATTTAGACAGAGACATTAATATTGTAAACTCAGCTCTAGTGATGTCTGGAAAATGCATTTAATTGTATTTCAGTTCCAAACAGTAGAAAAAATGAATAGAAAATCGCCTCGGCCAAAATTAACAGACTTAACTTGTCATTAAGTACTTTAACTAACAGCTGTGGCTGTTCTCTAATTAAGAGTTTACATCATGTAGATGTTTTCCTCTTGTGTCTTGTCTAGTCTTTGAAATAGAGTCCGTGGATGACTTACAAAGCTCAGCAAATAAAGCACCAAAGTAGTTATTATTAGTTATTTATTTTATTAAAATAAAATATTTTACTTTTACAGACATGCACATTGATGTTTTTTAATCTTATTTTAACTTTTACTCAGTGTATTGATTTTTCTATTTGATCTCTGAAAATATTTATAAGATAATATCTTGCAGAATTAATATAATATAATTTTTTTATAAAAAACCTGGATCATTTTCTTGTCCTGTTTATCACTGAGGTAAACTTGGTAATTATAATGTATGTATATATACTATAACAAATGTAGTTATTCTTTTTACGTGGCAGAGTATTGGTGACTTACTAATGCCCAAAGAAGTTGCTAATGTACGCTCCACACACATGCTTACATTTAAAAACAGCCTTTAAATATGTGGCCTCAGTAGTGGACACTATGCACTATGGAAGGTTTTTTTTTTTTTGCAAAGGAAAAAGTGATTTTTCTTTTTTTTTTTTTTTTTTACATGAACATGTAATATGGTTTTATTTTACTACTTACATGTATTCTAGTTCTTACTAATTCCTTCTACTTTTCAAAGCCCCAGTGGTAGTTTAAGATGGCTGAAAAAGAATTAAAGGAATCAGTGAGATGAGATGTTGTCTTTACAGGGGAACCAAATCAGAACATCCATATTGGATTTTTCTCTACTGCAACACCTGATTCAAACAAAATGGATCTCCAGCAGCTTGTTGTCAAGTTTTGCACAAGTCTTTTGCAAAAGCCGAACACAGGAATAACAACCAGCATGTGATTTAGACTTTCTGTTTTTGTCCCCCAAACCTAAGTGGAATTTCCTAGATGTCACATGGTTTATTCTCTCGGATTCATCGCATCCTCTCCAGAGCTGCTGAAGGTTTTTATGACTTTTTACAGACTGAGTGGTTCTCCATACGAGTGTGGAAACAATCTCTGACATGCAGAACTCTCTGTGGGTCCTAGTTAAGAGCTGCCTATCTCAATCTATTTTTATTTAAAGAAAAGGCTTTAAATTGAAAAGGAATAACGTGAAGTGCATGTTCTTTTCTGAGCAGGTATCTTTGTGGTCGTTTTATCTCATTTTTATGTGTCAGTTTTCTTGTCATTTCAGCTTTTGGCCTGACAGCTGCTGTACTGCAGGCTGACACACTTTCATATCACTTGTTTACCATGAACTTGCTGTCTTGTGTCTGTTTGAGTAAGCTGATCAATTAATTGCTGCAGTAATAGGGCCATGTGTCCCTGATTAATACAGCCATGGCATTCGATGCAGATCCTCTCATCAGCGAGAAGTGAGAGCAGGAGTGGCTCAAATATCATAGAGAGGCAGGGGGAAAGTTCACAAGAATCAAACCACTGAGGAGCAGTGAGAGACAAGAGGACAAAGAGGAAGGGAGACATGGAGGGAGACAGCGTGAAAAGGAGTGAATTACCAACTGGCAGAGGTGACGGCTCCATCGGTGCCTCTGCAGGCGTGCTTTCGGAAATGGAGTGAGCTCTGCTGTGTCGAGTCCTGCTTAATAGTCTCCAGCGCTCCTCTGAAGGTCCTGATTAGCGCACAGCGCAGAGATTGTCTCGAGGTAAAATGAGCGTTGATGAATACAAATCAGTGGCCTCGGCCCTGAGCGGGATTTGTTGAGTGAGTGAATCTAGCGGGCAGGTAATCAGGCCGTTGCAGGTTTATCAGTGGGCTCCCAGCTCGCAGCGGTGATGCATGCGGAGATGCTCAGCGCTTCCCTCCAGGGGGAATACGGTCACGGTTAGTGCAGTTTGAGTGCACATGTGCTCTGCAGTACAATCACGTTCATCATTTCATGTGACAAACACAGCCATGCTCTGACCCTCCAGAAAGCACCAGAATATTTAAGAGACGACATCTGTGGGAATAAATGTCTCCTGTCTCCTCGTCCCAATTCAAGTTCCTGACTGTCGGCTCATTGCTGCTGTTTCCAACATAAATCTAAAAAATCTAAAAAACACAAGCATCTCAAGCTCTTGTCAAGGTTTATTCATTAAAAACTCAATAAAACAAAGTTAATAATTACTTGATCTCTAACCTTGATAATAATCCAAGGCTCTTGCCAGAGGTGAGCGTTTAGCTGTGCTTCTTTCCTATACTCTTTATTTCTTTCCTTACTTTTAATCCTCTCTTTAAACCCAGTCTTTGCATCTCTCAAACAAAGACAAAGTGACCAGCGCTGGACGCTCGCTGTGTAATGAGTGAATGTGATCAGTCTATTAGAGTGGATTAGCTCATGTTGCCCCAGAGGCTCGTCCAGCCTGAAGCTTATGTCCTGTGTTTATCTCCTGAACATGACCCGGAGCGTGGGGAGCTCTCCTATACTCTCACTGTTCCACAAAAACATCCTCAAACAACCCTCAGCCTCATTTGTAAGAAGTTTCTCAGAACAAAGAAAAAAAAGACAAAACAGCACCCGGAGCTCTGCAAGAACGAGAAACCGCAAATGGTTTTTTATTTGTAAGACCTACTTTTCAAGAAACTGTGTCTATGTAGCTATAATTAATGTGCTCTGCTTGTTTATGCTAACTAACATCCATGTTATGTTGCTTTCTTTTTCTTTCTTTTGTGGTGGAGCTGGACACTCTGGATGAGCATATTTTTCTATAATTTATTCCTTGACATAGTTGAAAGAGTGATTTGCTTCAGTTGGATCTTTTCTGTTTTTTTAAATTAATTATATATTTAACCAAACCCTTTTCCTGTGGAAGGCGTTGTAATGCTCATGTGGTATCGTTTATTTTGGTAGATATTTTTGCAGATTTTGGTCCAAAATTTGCTTTTTTTTTTTTTTTTTTGGAGAAAACCAAATCCTGGAAGAGACTGGAAGGATTATTACTGTATCTGTTTCTGATTTAATTTAATCAAGTTTAGATATTTTCTAGAATCTTTAAAATTTTTTTAAATGGTTTTCCAGGGTCGTTTATTTCCAGATTTTAAATGTTAATAGCGTAGGACAGGTGTGTCAAGCTGGTCCTCGAGGGCCGCTATCCTAGAGGTTTAGGATGACTCAGATAACTTGTATTTTCTGTCTAAAACATATTTTCTGTACACTGAAAATATGGTGAAAGGTGGAGTATTGCTGATATAATGTCAGTATGGGGACCAAGAAATGTTTTTTTTTTTCATGAAAACTGGTGTCCTCATACAAGGAAAGGTAGAAATAACAGGAAAATGGAATTAATGTACTATTATTTTATAAAACATCTGAACTATTTACCCCTTATTTACTCATTGAACATGCTCCCTAATTAAAACCACATGTTACAGTATTGATATCTCCATGACTACAGCAGCACTCCCCACTTTTCCAATGATTGCAATCAAAGCTGAACATATGTGGCACACTTTCTCTTTTTGTTTTTTTAATGGAGTGAGTAGTAAATAAAGCCTCCATTGTTTCAGATGACTTCGCCTCAGGCAGGACATCAGCCAACAGTTACCGTTACACTGAATCTGCTATGCTGATCAGTTCATTGGATTGTGTGAGGAATGTGGAGTTGATCCACATCAGCAAAGTGAAATGACTGTTAAATGTTTTGAATGTTAGCCTCGTGATCTGTTTGCTGTTGACACACACCCATTTTAAGAAAGCTCAATTACAAGAGATTGGTCTCTACAAATGGCGTGGCATTTTGCTGCAGTGACATCCAGGAGTTTAATTGCGCAGGAAGAAGCAGATAGAAATGCGTTTAGGTGATTTCTTTCTCATCATCTCTCTGCTCCAAGAGTCAGACACTCAGGTGGCTCCACCTCGCAGGATGACAGACGCTTTCATTCCTGAGATTTAAAGAGTTTTGAACATGTATGTTGCATGTTTGTGTGTGCAGGTGTGTGTGGTGTTCTTTACATTAGCGCATCCACCCGTCCTCTGTAACCTCTGCTGGTAATGGCTCTGTAATGAATATCCATAAACCACAAGCAGCCATCGGGACAGAGATGAGTAACTACACACCCTGTCACACAGCTAAGTATGCATTTTTACCGGCCCACGCTCTCATACAGGTGTATCACGTGCGCACATGCACATTTAGAAAAACACTAAACTAAAACTTGCAAACTTCCTTTTTAATCACAAAGAAAACACACAGTGGATTTAGATAACAAATGGGATTTAGTAAGGAGGGTGAGTGAAGCTTGTCTAATGTATATTGTAGCTAAATGGAGCTGTCAGTCAAGACAGCGCAGGTTGAACCACCCCGAGGCGTTACGTGATGTTTAAACAAGACAAATGTCAACAAGAACATAATTGCTCCGGCAATCTTTGGATCAGGGAAGCTACAAGTAAACTTTAAGGTTTATGGTGTTTGTTCAGACTGTTTATGACTTTCAAATGAGCCCGTTCTTTCTTTTCTTCTTTTTTCTAAAATACACCCGACCTGTGTTATTAACCAGAGCACAGCCAATATGAAAGAGTTTACCGGTAAAAAAGCAAAAATTGCACACATTTATTCAAAAAATTTACTTGCTCAAACAACTCATTAGAATAAAAACTTTCCAGCTTTATATTTACTAAAAGCAGGATATTATTCTCATAAAAAGTTTGGTTTTCATGTAAATATCTATGGACATACACTGCCTTGGCAAAGGGAAAATAAGACACTAACACTTTGTTGGACTACCTTTAGCTTTGATAATGACACTTTTGATCAAGAGTTGGTTGATGGTGAGAGAGTTGGACCTCTGTGTGAATGGCAGTAAGGTGTGGACTCTCTGGCTAATCCATGTGTGAAAATGATGTCTCATGCTTCCTCAACCGCGGCCCTGGCATATTTCCACACTCCCAGAAACAAAAAGAATCTAGTGAAGGGAAGATTAATCATTTATTATATTCAGATTGTAAGCTGTACTCAGTTTTTGTTGCTGAAGCTGAACCTGAGCAGCTGAAGCAGCCCCAGATCATAATGATGTCCTCACAGAGTAAGCATGGATCATCAGACACTCTCCTTATCCGGATGCTCCTATTACTTTGGAGTAAATATGAAATAATCCAACCACATGACCAGGTTATATTCCATTTACTGTATACCCCCAGCAAATTCAAGCCTTTTTTTAAATTAACCTCATTAATAATAGGGGTGTATAGATTGTGCAACAGATATCAATCTTGATCATGAACATCATTATACTGAATCTGAGTGTAACGATTTGATGTTCGTGGATGTCCCCAATTCTTCCATGATATGATTTATATTCAGCTCAGCTTAGTACCCAGCGATCAATATGAGATGAATCATTTCCATTCATATGAAAACACAAAAACCAACTATAATATGAGAAATGAATTTTCTTTTTGAGCTCACATCCATCCATCCATCTTTTCTCTTAACCCGAGGTTGGGTCATGGGGCAGAAGCATAAGCTGGGAGACTCAAAATTCCCTTTACCTGGCCACTTCTTCGAGCTCCTCCAGTCATTCCCAGGCAAGTAGAGAGATATAATCCATCGAGCATGTCCCGGGTCTTCCCTGGGGCCTCCTTCTGGTGGATTATGCTCAGAAAATCTCCAGAGGAAATTTAAATAGTGAACGGAACAATATTACCGTTTTTTCCGGACTATAAGTCAGACATTTTTTTACATAATTTTGCTGGTCATGCAAATTATAGTCAGATGCAGCTTATAAATGTTGTGTAGTGTTCTGAGCTAACACAGCCGCAAAGGCTCATGGGTAGGCATGTCTTAACAGGAATAGCCCTTTGATTGTTGTTAGCAGTTAAATTCAAGTGATGTTATCAAATTACTTTTATCTAATGTTTGTCTAAGTTCATGTTAAGTTTCGCTCGTATTTCTGGTTTCATGTGGGCACCGTGACGCTAGGAGATTTTACCAAGATAGACCCCCCTCTGCTGTTCTGTGTCAAAAAATAATGACTGTTACGCTTTAACAGCAGATTGTTGTCTGAGCTGCTCATTACAATAATTTAGCATGTTAGAACAAGTAATAGAAACAGGAAATTTCTTCTCATTTGATTTTCTCCCTTAATAATTATCAAATCAGCAGCACTACATTTTTAGAATATCACCATCTTAAATCTATTATATGTAAATATATTTTTAACCAATTAAACTTTCAACTACCTATCAGGGTAGCAGAATTCTTGAATGTTAATACCCCAAAGCTATTATCATCAAAATATCATAAATTTATAGACTTTTCCAACTTCTAAATGACAAGCGGGTTATGTTTTAAACACCTTTAAAATGACTAAGAATTCAAATATTCAACTAATTCAATTCTAAATACTTTTGTGGGGCGGGCTGTGCAGAGGTTCTGGTGCCCAGAGGTGGCCCCATCTTTGGGGGTAGAGGGGTCGGTCGGCACTGTAAGAGTGAGTTGGTGCATGCCCTGGTGTCTGATTGGGGCCCTGGGACCCAGGATATGATCCTGTGCAAGTTGTATGGATTTGAGGGGGGCAGAGAGGGCTGTGTGAGCAAGGATGACTGGGAAGGGGCGACCACGTCAGGGGCGACCACGCTCCTCCTCCCTCTTCCTATCCTTCCTCTTCTCGCCTGCATGTGGTGGGTGGGTGCCTTCTGGGGTTGGTGGCAGCTCATTGGCTGCGGTTGGTGTGTGTCTTTGTCATGGGAACAGCTGCTCCTAGCTTGTCTGTGCTGGGGGGGCCTCCTGGGGGAGGGGGGTGGCTAATGCCGCCAGCGGCTTAGCTTCTGGAGGGAAGTCCTGTTCCCTCTGGACTTACTTCCCCAGACCCCTCACCTTCCCCGCTTTCTCACACGAAATGTAGGGTGTTGGGAGGCGTGCACAGCATGCTGGGTGGAACGGAGGGGGCCACTTCAGTGGCCTTATGGGCTGCATCCTATGGCGACTTGCCTCTCTTTTGGGGGGCACGGCAGGTGGGGCTGCTCGTGTGGCCTCACATACAGCATGGCGGGAATATAATCAAAGAAAAAAAAACATGTTTAGTAAATGTTAATTCATACAGACTGAAATGAACCAAGGAGTATACACTACCATTTATAGCTGCGAGAGGGAGCTCTAGGCTTGTAACGTTGAAAAAATAACCAAAACATGAACTTGACCTGAAAAAGACTGAACACAAACAAAATGCCTCCAAAGAAGAAATTCTGCAGGTAGTAAATACGGATCTTGTGAGCAGCAGTACGCAGAGTGAATGTTGTTTGAATGGTTGTATGTATATATATGTATGTATGTGTTTTGTTTTTTTTTTTCTTTTCTTTTCATTGATTCGTGACGCTTTTTGAGATGGATGCAGCTTAAACTCTTGAATGACTTCTAGTCCGGAAAAAATGGTACCTCAATTTTATTTGCTCTGACTGTACAGCAACTTCAAAACTGATACGCACACTGACATATAGCATCCATACTAACTTCCATAAACACAGCCTTCATCTTGTCACACCTTCATCTGACGAGCTGTAGACTGTTCACACTGCAGTAAATCATAACGTGAACAACCAGACAAAAAAAATAAATAAATAAATCAGATCTCAGCAAAAGAAAGAATGAACATCAAGACGTGCAGTGTGAATATGGCCAATGAGATGGATAACAAGTCCACCACTATCCCTCCAGGTTTTGATCCCTTACAAAGGCTGAAAGAATTACACACATAACCACCTACTATTTAATGAAAAACTAATAAAATAGGACAATGATGTTTATTTTTAACGGTTGCTCAAAGTTTAGGCTCTAATGTTCATAAAAGACCAAAAGTATGTTTTAGTACAAACATTAATGTTTGAAAATGGTTTTGTTGCTGAAGATGAAAAGCGGCATCTGTGTGCATTTCGGCATTGCTGCTACCCATTGTGCAGGTGAGGACAGAAAGATTCACATTCTTTCTCTCTTTTATGCATTTTACTTAGGTGTAGGAACAGACACAAACTTGTTGGAACGGGGAATTTATTTTTTGAAGTCTATGTATGTAGCCAAGAACATGCATAATGGAGCAATTCTTCATTTACTTTGACCTTTTAGGGGTTTTTATTTAAATATGAACCAATTGTAGTTGTTTCAGGAGATCCTTTGTTGTTTCGTTGGATTTATTTAAGTAAACTGAGACAGAATAACCAAGTTTCCAATCTCTATTTGTTTAAGTCGGATAAAACACTGCTCTCAGAAAATTTGGGTTTCCAAATCTTAATTAAACCTTTTCAACGTTAACCTAAACTTAGAAGCTATTTTCAAAGTGTAAACTGTAATTACTGTAACTCATAAACTCGTTACCAGATTAAAACACTCACACTGACTCAAAAGAACCAGGGAGATGTAGGAGAATGTGCATCACATGCTGCTTGTGGGCATAATGCATTAGCTTAGCTGAACTGGAAAACACTTATTTCACATTATCCACCATATTCAGCGATACTTAAGAAAATGTTCACAGGAAATGCACTTAGGAGCCAATAAATGAGAAGACAACAAAACAGGTTTAAAGAAAAGCAAAAATCCCCAATGCAGACGTCTAGACATCTCAAAGCAATTTAGAAAAAAAGGCCAAATATGTGTATCAGCATGGGCTGAGTGAAGAGCTCTGCAGAAGTGGTTTTTCTTCACTATCTGTCAATTTCAGCTTCACCTTGCTGTGATGGGTGGAAAAAGCCCACAGATCCAGATTCACTCAGCAGGCCGACTTATAAAATAAGCAGAGGCAGTGTTTGCTGACATAGTGAGGGCAAATGGACGGCCAAGTGCTGGAGGCCACTGTTTATTTCTTTTGAGTGCTTTCTGTTTGGTCCTATTTTATTGAAATGTACAGGATGGAGATACTGAGTAGAGCGTGGACGGTGAGCCACGCGGTGACTAAAAGCAAAAAATAAAAGAGGGCAAACTTTTTATGATTAAACAAAAAGCAAAAAGAACTTTGAAACTGAAACTGGGTCTGATTAAAGACACTGGGGGTATCTTTCGTTTTCGGAAGGGAGGGGTACGACACAGCAACTCTTGGTTTGAAATGAAACAGCATCCACGGTCAATGTAATTACACCGCATCCGAGGACACTGACCCGTTGTTCTCATGTTGCCAAATAATGAGCGTGCAGAGGAAGTCATTGGTCAGTAAATGAGCCTGGGGTCGCCTGTCAAGTCATTAAATAATCATTAATTAATCTCATCTAATCATGACCTCATCACCCGCCCATTTCTGTTTTCCAAACCCAACGCACCCTCCAGAGCCAGCAGCGGGACAATCATTGTTCATATTATGGGGGAAATGTTAGAAAATCAGCATGCAGTTTGATAAGACAGAACGTCAGGATTAGTTTACAGAGGCCATCTTCAGGAGTAGATAACGTGCAGCTCATCATATGACTGTTTGGATTTTCTATCCCAGCTCCATGTTGATGAATACTGAGCTGCACGCAGGGTCAATAAGACATGCTGACAGCAGCATTATCAGTAAACAGCTTTCAGGCCACAGTTAGACAGCACTGTCAGTAAGGTATTGATCGGCTTTTTGCTTGATTGATTGCTTACTTGATTAAACTAAGTTGGGTTGGTGATGGGGCGACTCAGTAGCCAAGCAGCACATCTTCAGCGTGAATTTAAAGTACAGCTCTTTATTTTTAAATGTTTATTAATGCCACAAAGCCTGTTTGCAACAAACCGGTTGTAGCCTTTGTTTATTTCTTTTTTTTTTCAAACTAATTTTTTTTATTCATTTATTTGCTTTTATTCACTCTTCTTTGTGTATTTATTTTCATATGATATATTTATTGTTTATCTTTATAAATTAATTATTTTATTTAATTTTTTGTTACTTCATTTTATTCTAGTTCTTTTTGTTATTTTTTCCAGATTTTGTTTCCCACGTAGTTTATTTTGTTTTTATATAATAATAAATTTAGGCCCTCAGGGGTTTAAAATTGTGTTAAAAACTTGTCCCTGGTCTGATTTAATTTAGTTCATTCCAATTCAGTTCAGTTTGGCTTCAATTGTATTGCACAAAATTCACCTCAATCAACGCTCAAGCGAATTCATTGTGATCCAAATAATTCCAAATTTGTCCAGTTTATAAGTGTGTTCATACAACCAAATTAACAAGAACAAAAAAAAAAAAGGTATATATGTGACCTTTATTATTGTGTGATATGTCAGAATAATTATAGTGCAAAAGGTATCCACCAGAGGGCAGAAGATCAGTATCACTTTGCATAGAAGAAGAGCAAAGTTTTGACCGTAAAGAGATGCTGCAGGGTCGGTGTCCGTCGGCCCCTGGCCGGGTGGCCGGTCGGGCCCGGGGTGGGCCGGGTGGGGGCCCCGGGCTCTGGGGCGTCGGGTCTCCCCCCGCT
>JBAFSZ010000018.1:27960989-27972406 GCA_036919955.1 Melanotaenia pygmaea
GTGTGTGTGTGTGTGTGTGTGTGTGTGTGTGTGTGTGTGTGTGTGTGTGTGTGTGTGTGTGTGTGTGTTTTGGAGAGACAATGCCATCTGCCAGGAGTGCAGAGGGAGTTCAGCAGATGTATTGCTGACACTGGGAGCACAGTGGCGTAAAGGCAGAATACTGGATGTACTGTATGTGTGTGTGTTGCAGTCAGAGGCCAACAACACACACGTTGAAGAATTTCCTGCAGTTTTATGCAGGAAAGACATTCATTACCTCCACCAAGGTTATGTGTCTGGTTTGGTTTATTCGGTATGTGATCGCTGACTTGCCTGTTTGTTTGTCAGTTTATTAGCAAGACTGGGGAGAAACCTCCGATCCTGCAATCCTTCAGTGTCCTGAAACTTGGTGTAGAGTTAGAGCATGGGTTAAAAAAAGTTTATCAGAGGAGATGCATGAAGAAGTTTGGAAGGGATTGACATTTTTTTCCCACCTCAGGTATAAAATATTTTAATATTACCTGCATTTATTCAGACCCAGGTCATTCTTGTACCACCCCGTCACGAACAAAATGCACACAATGACCAAATATACATAAATTAAGTTCATTAACTCTTAGATTTCTGAGATGACTGTTGCTCTTTGATTTTGTCTTGCTCTGTATCGCTGGGATTGTTGTGAATCCCAGATTGCTGCAACTTGAAACTACTAAACCCTGTCATCAAACAATTAAAAATACTTTTACATTTTACAAAAAATGACTGCTTGGGAAATAACACAACCTACTTTAAAGCTGATGTAGGGGATCATCCAGAGAAATGTTATGCTGGTAGAGCAGATGCTGCATTTTACTGTTTGAGTATCAGCAGATTGATGCTTGAACAGATGTTGGTTTGCATGAGAGCGTGTGTTATCTGACCAAAACTGATAACTGATATACTGCGAACGCAGATGCAAAGTGTTCGGTCAGCTGCACATCTATGAACCCAGAAAACTTTCAGAGAAGCTTTTGAAGTCGTGATGACTTTTATGTTTTCTTTGCTTATTTTCTATTTTTTGGCACTTTTTTTGCAGTGAAATGTCAGCTTCTTAACATAGCCCTTCAACCATCTTTACCAGAATACCGATGCATCAGCTAAAGAGTGTCATTCAGCTGATCCAGGCAGCAGAAGGGGAAGAAAACCTCAACATATTAAGTTCACGTGTGTCCGGTCAGCGTTTTCAAGATGAGGAAACTGAGGGACACAAAGCTGGACATGCAGCAGGAATCAAGGTTTCTGATTGAGATTTGAAAAGTTTAGAATATGGGAGCTGTCGCTTAGGTGCATTTGGTTATAAATGTAAATGCAGACTCCCAGATGGAGGTTTGAGGGCAAACGCACAGGAAAGTTACTCCTTACATACCAAAGCATTGTGTGGTTAGTAATCCATAAGCAATAAAACAGTAAGATCAACAGGCAATGAATCAGGATGCGCTTTCTTCTGCTACTATGAAAAATCTTGAAGACTGTTTGTCTTTAGCATCTTCGTCGCTCTGGTAAAGCAAACAACATCCATCATGTTGCCAATTAATACAAAATTGCATTAAATTCAAACTTGTCCCTTGTTTTAATCCTGCCTTGTTACTTGTTCCTTCCCTTCATTGATGTATGGACTCTTATTAACAGCCTCTTTGTTATAACCCATCACTCCGTCAGCTCCTCGTCTAAAACATCCCCCATTTACGCCTCTGCTGTCTGTTTGTCACACGGGGCTTCACCCATTTTAATTGATATTCATTAGAGAGGCAAAAAGCTGGTTTTGGTCCACTTACACTGTAAAAACAAAATCAGGAGGGGGGCGATATCTGTGAAAAAGTTAATTAATGGTAGACTGAGGAGAACACTGGCAATTAGCGCAGGCTGACAGATGAGCAAGACTGTTGTGGAGACTCGATGACTGCAGGGCTCTACACTGCATGGTTTGCCAGTAAGGCCGTGAAGACGAGAGCCTCTGAGGGTACAGACTGAGCAGGGGCTCAGACATCATCTATTCCTATGCAGATCTGGAAAAAACAAATACTCATACCAGTTGACACACAGATGCATACAGAAGAGCATGTTGGTAATATTCCAGTTTTAGAGAACATCATTACGCTGCTGACTGTCTGGTTTGGGTCTGTCTCTCTCTTCATCTCTGCACGGTGTTGTGGAAACGCTGCAGCCTTGGGAGTTTCTCGGCTTTGTCTTGTAAAGATTTGATCAGTTGCCTGGTGTTTTCTTTGTGTGCTCTGTGCAGTCCACTGTTTTATTCAGAGGCTGATAAAGAAACTCAAATCAAAAAGTAAAGATATGACTTTTTTACATCTTTTATTTGTTTGTGTACATATATATATATATATATATATATATACCGTATATATATATATATATATATACCGTATATATATACCGTATATATATATATATATTACGGAAGCCGAGAGTGGCCATTATTGGCTATTGTTCTTGTTTTAAAGAACTGTTTTCTTGTTATATCCCAAGAAAACAAACATTTCTTCAGGTGGTGGGAGGAAGCCAGAGTACCCATAGAGAGCCCACAGATACACAGGGAAAACGTGCAAACTCCACACAGAAAGACCCCTATTTAAACCCCCCTTCTCCAGCCAAGACTCAAACCAGTGGCCTTCTTGCTCTGAGGCTGTAGGTGCTAAATAGCGGTTAGCGAAGTACACATCAGATTAGCTGATTACTTTTTTCTACATATATATTTGATAGATTTCTCTTTAAATCTGGACTTGTCTATTTTCTTCCTGTAGCCTTGATTCTGTTCCTGTAATTTATTTCAAATCAGTCTGTTTTTCTTTTTGCTTGCAGATTGATGAAGTGAGATAAATTTACTTCACTGATGAATGTCTCACTTTCTCATTCTATAAAATTGTGTCTTTATTTGTTATGTCCCTAAGGCAGGCCTAGGGGAAGAAGGGAGTAACACAACTCCAGAAGATGCCAATGAGGAGACAGTCTTAAGATTACAAGCCATTTAATTTGATTATATTATTTGACAGCTAAAAGGGCCAGTAGCGTTCGGGAGAGCCGAGGCCAACATAAGAAACAAAACCTCTCTACCTGACATTGAAAAGAACGTACCCACAAGGAAAACAAAATGGCAGCTCTCCCCTACAAGATCAATCTGGAAAACTAAAGATAAATCCTACCGCCAGACAAAATAAATGAAACCTAAACTTACACAACAGACACAGTGGCAAGTGGCCAGAAAGGCAGAGTTGTGCAGATCCTCAGTCTTTTTATAAGCCACTCCCAGGCATTGATTGGCTGGAGGCGGCCACCACCTACAGGGGGAAGGAGCACTTAGAAAGGCAGCACAAAATTCACCAACCACATTCCTAGAACACTCTTGTTGTTGAGTTTGTTGTTTTTTTTATGTGCAACATAAATGAGTGCAAACAGGTAAAACCAATAGAGAATTTACCTGTCCATTGATTGATATCCAATCTAATCTCCATTAGCTCCGTTTCTTCCTTTCTTTGTCTTATTCATGACACACTGGTTAGGTCACTGTTGGCATTAACGTGCATCTGTTTTTCTGTGTTCTCACCCTCTGGTCTCTTCATGTCTGTAGGCGAGCCTGCAGTGGCCAGAGAGAATAACTGCCTCAACGCCGCCAAAGCCTGCAATCTGAACGATACGTGCAAGAAGTACCGCTCGGCCTACATCAGCCCCTGCACCAGCAGAGTCTCCACTGCAGAAGTCTGCAACAAGAGGAAGTGCCACAAGGCCCTGCGGCAGTTCTTCGACAAGGCAAGGCACTTCTGCCACAGAAAGCATGCTAAGCAGAGGTTTTCTGAAGGGAATGGTCACAATCTGAAATGTGCAGCAACAAAAAAAGAACAATAATGCTTAAAAAAGAAGAATGGTAAAGTAAAAGTAAAAGTTAGAAAGGCTGTCACAGTGAATAATGATGTAGCACCAAACATGGACTTTGATTCAACCATCAAACACAAAGTATTTTTGCTGTCTGCTCCATTTTGAATAAAAAAGAAAAAAAGAAGATGAGGAGCATTGTAATTACAGCCCTGCTTCAGTGATGTCCCTTTGGAAAAGCTTTACTGGTGCTGCTTCAACTACGAATAAATAGAAAGCAAGAATGCGGGTGATGTCTGATTCTGTTTTCTCTGCATGGATGGCATGAAATGTGTTTGTGTTGCTGATAAAACTGTGATTACATTCTTGTATTGTTGCTTGACAGAAGTTCGTTCAACTTTAACGTCAGAATTTATTGACGCTGTTCTAGTGTTTAAGCAGCGTAAAGCCACCAGACATTTGGTTTCTTTTTTAGCCTTATAAACTGCTGAATTCTCACTGTAGGCAGCATATTTTTTGTTTGGACCTGATCCAAGCTAAATCAGTTGCTTGTATTCATGTGACGTCACATTTGCCTCTTTAGTTGTGTTTAGCATGAGGTGGTGATCAACTTAACTCACTGTAGACCAGTGCGTGTGGAAGAGAGGATTCTTTAAAGTATGATTGTGAAAAAATGTGCAAGAAGTACGAGTGCCAACAAACAAAATCTGATCAAGAAAAAAACAAGCTTTAAAATATAAAAGAGCCATGACCTCCCTCACTGGAGATCATCCTTTTCAAAAACTAAAGCTGATAGGCGGCCTTGGCCCACCACCTATTCTGATGAAGATAATAATAATAATAATAATAATAATAATAATAATAATAATAATAATAATAATAATAATAATAATAATAATAATACATTTTATATTTTTACATTTTGCTCAAGGTCACCTTACAGTAAAAGATACATAAAATTAAGTGAAATACAGTAAGTTAAAATAACAGGAACAAGTATTAAATTTAAAAACAGGAGACACAAAGATTTTTTAAATCTAATGAGATTTTTTATCTGTTTGAGACCTCATACATGAAGGGCATTTAACAGGGTTGATCATACTGTGTGTGGTGACTCCGATAATCTCAGCATGAGCAACAGACACATAACGACGCTGGCAACCGATCTACAATCTAGTCCTCCGAGCCAGAAATAACGAAGAAGAAGAAACATAGCAACAAACGAGGGAATGATGGTGTTCTTGGGACTATTGTTAATAGAAAAAAACTTATAAAAAATACCAGACTGGAGACAGCATGAACACAGACTTTATGCCCTTCCTTGCTCTCTGATTGGCTACATTCAGTTCCACTTCACAATCCACAAAGTCACAACTCATGAGTCGTCGCCTTTTCACACACGCATGAAGATATTTGGTCGTAAATATTGGTCATGTTCTTTACCTTCGATTGTCGGCCATGACTAGTTTTGGCGCCGATTGTTGGGACGAATTCGCTCGTAACGCACCTCAGACCAAATGATAATTTTATAGGAAAACTTTATAATACGTAAGATAATCAGTTGTTTGCCGTCCTTGGTCGGGAAGGGGCAAAATCGGAAGAAAAGCAGCCCAATAATCTTTATGTGTGTACCTACCTTAATTAAGTGGAAGAATGATGGGAAGTAGCAGAGTTAAAAAGATGAGTCTTGAGTTTAGATGTGAAGAGTGGAAGTGAGTCGATATTGCGGAAGTGGGGTGGAAGTGAATTCCTTAATTGGGGACCAGAGCAACTGAATTCTCTGTCCTCCATGAAAGTGGTGTGTGAATGAGGTACAGTGAGACAGGTGGAGAAGGAGGATATAAGAGTGTGAACAGCTGTAGCAATATGGATGAGATCTGAGATGTATGGAGGGGTGAGATTTTGGATGGCCTTCAAATCAAATCAAACATTTATTTATATAGCACTTTCACATACCAAGAGGTACCCAAAGCGCTGCACAGGTAAAATAATAATACAAAATAAAACTTCAAACAACAATCAAATAAACAAAGACAAAAGACTGTCCAATGATCGTGTTGTCTGGAGTTAAAAGCCAGTGTAAAAAGATGAGTTTTTAAAGGGATTTAAATTCATTCAAGGTTCTGGAAGACCTCACGGAAAGAGGGAGACCATTCTGCTAGGGGGTCTCCCCGAGTCATGTGTCGAGTCCTGGGCATTGCTAACCGCCTTTGTTCTTCAGATCTCAGAGCTCTACAAGGATGATGGTGCAGATGCTCAGAAAGATAGGCAGGTCCCAGACCATTTAAGCATTTAAAAGTCAAAGTAACCTTTTGAAAGAAATTCTCAGAGACAAGCAGCCAGTGAAGGAAACACAATACTGGAATAATATGCTCCCACCATCTGGTCCCCGTTCTTTGGTGGGCAGCGGCGTTTTGGATCAACTGTAGTTAGTGAAGGAGAGACTGGTCAATCCCAGAATAAAGGGAGTTGTAGTTGTCCAGTCTAGAAAAGATTTTCTAGGGCAGACATCACAAGAAAGATAAGGCTTGACTTCACTAATAAGCCTCAAATGATAAAACAATAGACTGGACTACTGCACTGACCTGTCTGTCAAATTTGAGCTTAAAATCAAAAACAACCCCAAGACTTTAAATCAAAGGGCGGGTAAATGGCCTTGCAAGGGAGCAGTAGGACTTTAAACTGAATGTGGTGTGAAATGACTGAATGAATGTGTTTTTTGAAGAATCTGGACCCTTAGAGAGGAAAAAATTGCATTAAAAAATTAAATTGTTTAAAATTGCATCTAAACTTTTTAAATACTTCAACATCTTGCATCATCATCATCATCATTATGGTTTGTTTGACCACCACTTCATTCACTGGAAGTACATGAACTTGTCAAAGTCATGTTATTAAATATGAGCAGTGGTTTTAACTTCTTTCTGTAGGTGTCATACAGAAGAAAGAGGGTTTTGCATAAGCAACATAACCCTCTGTGAATGTCAGAGAAAACATGAAAGTGCAACATATGGACAAGATTTATCACTAAAATACCACTAAAACTGCAGGTTTGGAAGAATAAAACTAATGTGTTGTGGTTTCTTCTGTTATACAGGTTCCTCCGAAGCACAGCTATGGCATGCTGTTCTGCTCATGCCCCCTCAGCGACCAAACCGCATGCTCTGAACGCCGGCGTCAAACCATCGTCCCAGTCTGCTCGTACGAGGAGAAGCAGAAACCCAACTGTCTCGAGCTCCAGGCTTCCTGTAAAACCAACTACATATGCAGGTTGGAAACAACACTTAAAAGCAGAAATATTTTGAACCACCTAACAGCATAAATGGCTGCTACAGTGCAGCAATTTGACATAAGTGTAACAAGTGGTTCTTGTTGTTTACAGATGTCATTTACAGTCATTCTGGAGCAGTGATGGGGTGATGTGGGTGCTTTACATTAAAGCAAACTTTTAGGCTAACATTAGCACTCAATGTAAAAATTCTGTATGATTTTCACAGAGGGTGTGATAAAGGACCAAAAACAGACCAACAGGCAGCTGGGAAACAAAAAATAACTTAAATAAGGTTCTAAAGTCACATAAAAGCTAAGAAACTGATTAAATTGGTGCCAAAAAATGTGATCTATCTCCAAGACTGTCACAATTAAATAAGTGAGGTGAGTAACAAACAAATATACAGGATATATTAAAAAAGACATAAATATTTCCAATCATCTGCGATGTAAACAGCAGGTCTGTATGACCTGTACATGCTGAGCTTATCTAAAGTTATCTATCGTCTTATCTGTGCGACTAGATTTGTGGGAAAGCTGTAAAGGTGATCGGTATGTCTTTGTTTCAGAGTCGTCATGAATGTGAAATCTCCTCCTGAGTTTCTGTTCTGATTCTCATAAACAGCCTGATTTCAGCAGGACAAACAGATGTTTGCTGGGACACTTCTGACTTCTGCTCCTGCATCTCGTGCTAGTAGTTCATCTTTCTTTGGAAATGCTGAGATCCGAAACCTCTTCAGCCGCCTCAGGTTGTTGGGTCTGCCCTGCCCTTTTGGTCCAGGCTGTGTTGGGCTCAGTCCTTGTTAAGTTGTTGAAGTTGCTCACTTTCTCTGATGTTGAAGGCGGTTATCAGACCTGCTGTCTCTGGTTTGCCACCAGTCCTTTGGATTTGCTGATATTCAGTTGGAGTAGGGTTTCTAAATTTAACAAACTAAATGGGAAAGGACATAGAAATCAGTGAGGCATTGACTAGGGTTGTTTATGTTTGAAACCTGACACACTTCGTGTTTTCTGTCTACAGTACATAGCAAAGCTGTAGATAACCTGGCGGACCCTCTCAGGGGTTAACTTGGGCCTAGGCTCTATAAAAACTCAGCCCCGTCATCATGGGATGTTTAACTTCCACTTTTTCAACACTAAATGGGTCAAATTTGAGACACTTCTCCATTTGAAAGCTACAGTTTTCCACGACTGCTTGTAAACACCCCAGTTTGGCATCTACTGCTTGAATCTGTCAGCAGTGTTCAACCGTTGAGTCTTCAGTAATCTTAAATTTAGCTGCAAAACTCAAACAGAATAGAGAAGTAAATCAGAGAAAAATATCTTGTTTTACATTTAACATAAAAGCAAGGCCACCCCTGCAAGCACCCCAGCATCTTCTCTCTGTTTACTCAACAAAGCTGCAGCTTCTTGTGATTCCGTCATAGCAAAATACAGATTGATGACAATCAAAATATTTACACTTTACAAAATTATAGCACGAGTCAGGTTAAAGATTCTTTTCTTTCATATACTTTTAAATGCAACTCAAGTTCAAAATAAACAATAAAATAAGCTTAATTCAAATTTCTCAGCATTCTCAGGACATTGATAGAGATGTGTTGTTCGGGAATGAGTCGCCTCTAAGAGCCAAATACCAAACGAGAGCTGAATCTGCGGGATGTTATTGTGACGGGCACACCAGTCAACCAATCACATGCAAGAAAAGACTTGGATCAAACCATAGAATCAGGTGTGTTGAAACGGAAACATTGAAAACTTGCAGGACCGTGACTCTCTAGGACTGAACTTGTCTTTCCCGGAACAGGTTACATATAGTAACAGAGACAGATGAAGAGCTGGATTTGAATTACTGTACAGGTGCGTCAGGAATTTAATTATTTCATTTGTTTGTTTTGAGTCTTTGTTCAAGGTTTGATTAAAATATCAAATAGTATGAAAAATTGATCAAAACAAGGCTTTAATAAAAAATGTAAACTATTCATATTTGCTCATTTATGCTAAAAGATAAGTTCTTAGTGTTAAAGAACCATTTGGAAGCTGAGCGTCTCGGCTCTTTGCAAAGAGCCAACTTTCCAGTCTTTTTCCTTTTCTTGTGCAGGAACAAGATCAAGTTTTATTATTTATTAAAGTAATATTAATGATATTATAAGATATAAATCAGTTCCTGGTTAATCCATCAACTAAAACTGTTTTAATTACGTAATTCTTTGTTTAATTATCTGTTTTAGTGGCAACAACTCTACAATACATTTCATAAAGATGCAGAAGATTTTCCTATTTTGCACATCACCAGCTGGATGGTCTGATTGCTTTTAAGATGACACAGGTGTGATGTATAAATAGAAACCAGGTGTGAAACAAGGACAGAAAGCTAAACTAGGAAAGAATAGGTGGGAAATTCTAACACACAACATGAAAATGAAAAAAAAAAACAACAACAAAAAACATATTTCATGTCTTGAGGCCATGACAGTGACATGTTAAGATGTTGTCCTGACCAATCACAACCCTGCAAACACAGACTGCAAACAGAACACTTGGCCTGTCGTGTTAATTCTACTGATTACTTTGGGATGAGCAGGTGGAGCAAATACACGCTGATTTTTCTCATCCGAAGTCAAATGAGAACACAAAACATCCAGAACTGTTTTCCAGAGCTTCATTCTGCCCTGAGCTTCACTCAGACCCCCATCAAGAACCCTAAAATCTAAAAACTGTCCCTATTTTAAACATACTCATTCATAAACACTCCCCACAGACACCTCTTTGCATTTTGCAGCAGTCACCAGCACTAGTGGAAATAAATCGCCTGCCTTCACGCCTCGACTCAGAATCACACCCACGCACTGCACCGAGCCGCCGTAGAGCTCCTGCATCACGAGCTCACGAAGGACATCCGACACCGCCCTCGCTCGAGTCTGCTTGTTTGTTGATGTGGTCTCTGGGGGCTGCAGCCAACAGTCTTGCGGGTCTTTGGGATTAAATGGAAGCATTAGGCATCATAAACCAGTTCCATTTGGACCGTGGCCTCAGGTCTCCCTTCCCCCTCCATCTCTGTTTAACAGCAGGCAGCGTGACAACAGTGAATTCATACTGCAAGTTTCAAGCCTTCCCTCCATCTTTGTCTTTTATATTCTTTCCCTGGTGCTCTCTATCCATCAGACATACGCTCAGGGCTGAACAACAGGTCTCACTGCAGTGCAGCTTCCTCCCAGTCCATTTGTCAGTTAGTACAGATAGATTAAAGCCATGCTTTTCCACAGGCTCCCTCAGCATATGTCAGGTGTGGTGTCCTGGCTGCTGTTGACAACTCTCACGACACACTGCTCGGCTATGCACCACACAGCTGTGATTAGATAGATCATACCAGCAGCGCATACCTGAAGTATTTTGGTAACATATAGCTCTTACACATGTGAGCTACACATTCAGTTAAAACAGAGAAACTTTGTGTTTATGGAGTTATTTCTCCTGGTGGTTCCACACTGCTCCAACACAGGTGTCCTGTTCAGGAAAAAAGGATGATGAATGGACGAAAAGAAAACAATGTGAGAACTGGATTCAACACTTTGGCGAAACATTGATAAATTACACCACAGCTGATTCTGGGAGCTCATTTAGCACCATGTTCAGGTCCAGCCAATCATTTCAGCTGATTGATTGAGAGTTTGTTTCAACATAAAGGCAAAAATATGAACGCAAAAGGGAAATTAAACCAACAAAGAAATCAATGCAACAAAATGTGACAAGATTATCTAATCCCACCCTACTGATTTACAACAATTTAAAGTTGATATACCATCAATAACATTCACTAGGCATTACATCGTCTTATAGGAATAATAATTGTTCTTATTATTTTATAATAATACTTAGCAAATACATCAGTATCTCCTTAAATAACACATGTTTGTAAAAGCGCTGTGTACTTATACTACTGCTACTGCTACTAATAATTATAATAATAATAATAATAATAATACGCTGTGGTTCTTAAACTTTTTCAGCCACGCCCCCCAAAGATAACAAACATTGGTGTTTGCAACCTGTAATAACTTTATAACTGGACCCCATAATAAAAATGGTAAATATAAGGCTTGAAAAATATCAGAAATATCATGAATGAGGAGGATTTAGGGCCTTTTGATGGATTCGGTTTATCACTTTAAGAAAGCACCTAACAGCTTCCCCTGCCGAGATAAGACAAAAGTTTTATTTTTAAAATGGCCGAGTAATAATTTTGTTGTATGCCCTGATGTGTTAAACAAAAATATTAATGTCCCAATTTAACAGATTAATAT
>JBAFSZ010000018.1:27979801-27990919 GCA_036919955.1 Melanotaenia pygmaea
GGGCGCGCCTTGTTTGAATCTGCCGTCTCCCCCGGAACTACGTCACCTACAGCATTAGCGTCACTTACCTGCCACCAACGTCATACCTGTCTGGAGTCGCCTCTCAGATGTCTAAAGAAAGATTATTCCACAGTTGTGGAGCTTCCTCCTGGACCTCAGTAGCTGCAGGAGCAGATAGTCAGCTGACCTCAGGGACCGAGAAGGTGAGTAGGGATGAAGAAGCTAGGAGAGATAAGGCGAGGCAAGGCCATTTAGACACTTAAAAACAAACATAGGAAGTTTGAAATAACCTCTAAAATGCATGGACAGCCAGTGTAGTGAAGCCAGGACGGGTAATGTGTTTCCTTCTACTGGTGCCTGTTAAAAGGTCTTGCGTTCTGCACCAGCTACAGATGCAGCAGTTAGGACTCACTATGTAAAGTCCATTACAGAAATCCAATGAGATCCAATAAAAGCCTGTATCATATGGTATTAATATTAGACAGGATGATACAGGATCGATGATATTTGTGAAGCTAGTGTCCTGCAGTGTTATTAACTGTGTTTTTGATTCTCTTTTCTTTCCTCTCCATCCCCAGTCAAGGCAGATGGCTGCCTTCCTTCCTGTTAACCCTTCAAATCTCATCACGTTTCTGGTGACAAAATTGTTCAAATCGCTGTAATTCATCAGTCATTCACGCTACAGATATAATTCCAGCAGATTATGGACTGGATTAGATTGAAGTGAAGCGATTTGAACTAACTTTTTTCATTCACTCTTGTCTTTGAGTGATTTGGGTTAGAATTATTTTATGTGGTTAGGTCTGTGTTTGAAAAAAATGCATGGTTAAATAGTCACAAAAGTCTTCAAAACTCTTTTTATATTCATGCTTTGCCGTTTCTGAGTGCTACCAAACAGAAAAAATACAGCTCAGGATGCAGTATCACCTCATGACTTCAACTAAAACTAAAAATCCTTCAGACCCATTTCAATAATCTCTAAACAGTCTAAAGCAGTGTACAGAATTAGTTGTTTATTATTGATTTTCGCCAATAACCCTCAAAACTCTAAGCTTTTGGATTTTTTTAGTCTGTGTGTTTTTTTTTGTTTGTTTGTTTTTTTATGAAGTAAAATAAATGTAACAATAGATATAAGCACCAAAAAGGTCAACTAAAGAAACAATGCAGAATTTATTGCTAAAAACAAAATACAAATACAAAACACACAGATCAATAGGGACCAAGCTTTTCCTCCTTGTCTTTGTTCAATTCTTTGCTTTCAAGAGAAAAATATTAGCATTTATTTAATATTTACGGTTATGTATCCTATTATGTCCCTACTATAAAAAATGTCTTCTTGGCTTTATTCCAGCCACAGAGGAGCATTATTTTTCTTCTGTTCAGACACATGTAGAACTTCCGTTCACCTGTAGATGTTTGGCTGCTCCTGATTGGACATAATATTAACTAATTGGTCAAAAATTAGACAGAAATGGTCTTTGTCCTAACTTCTGGATCCAAATAGAGGTATTTTAGCATCACAGTGTCATGAAATGTGGAAGCTAAGATGCGGAGGTGGGATCCAAACACAGGACTCAAACTCTGGAGGCAGATGACGGTAGACTGAAGGGTTAATAAACAAAAGCTACAACTGCAGACTCGATGATACAAATAACACAAGACAAAGACCATGGAACTGAACGGACTAAGTGACAGACAGACGGCTAAACACACAATGAAATTTCAATGAACAAAAAAAACAAGAGGTAAATATACACTGAGGAGGATAAACTAAATGAGGAGCAGGTGAAGCAAATTGAATAAACCTACAAAATAAAACAGGAAACATGGACCTTAATCCAACAAAACCCCAAACCAAAGCTCACAGATAAGTATGTAGTATGTAGTAGGGATAGAGGTCTTTTTTATGATGACAGTGTTATCATGGATCACCTCAGTGTGGATTTACCATATAGAGTCTCTGAATAAACACTACATATAGTGGCTGGATTGTAATCCTCCTAGATGGGATAAAAATACCTGGAAAACTTCTGTAGGTCACGTAATGGATAAAATATCCATCGCACTTTACCCCACAGAGCTACACAGTAGCTGAGAAATAGTTGACAATATAATGATCTAGCAGAGTTTTAAGGGTTAACACTCATTTTTTATTACCTGTACTTTGTGTGTTTGTTTGCCCCCCAAAATCTAAAGTTTATTTATTTTATTCTATGTAATTTATTTATTCTAATCCTTCCATTAGAATAAGGAATTTTCCAGGTGTGGTCAAACCTGAGATGATGGAAACCGAACTTACTATATTAACATAATGAGTAACTTTTTAACTGTACTTTAATGCACAGACAGCCTTTTGAGCAAGTTTAAGTCATGGAACTTCTCTCATTTATTCCCCCATATATGTTTTCCTTCTATAAGCAAATTCAAAATTAGCTTGATGAAAAAAAAAACCTGAAGTCTCCAAAAAAAAAACTGTTTTATGGGAGCAATCAACCATAACTGAGTTCCTATTGTGAAATATTGATTGTTGCCCCATTAGGCTGTGTGGATTTAGGCTGTTTATGTGTCAGCATGTGCTGTTTCTTTGTTAATAAGTCAGTTATGTAATCAGTTGAAGAAGCAGTCATTTGGTCAGTGCAACCACGGTTACTCCAGAAAACGCTGACCTGTGAGGATAATGAGCTCCAACAGCCTTTGTTTCTGCTTTGCAGGAGCAAAGTGGGCGGTTTGATTTTCCTCTGTCAGAATGACAGTTAGCAGATGAGAAAACACCAACAAGACACGGCCTCATTTTCACCAACTCTTCTCTTTTTCACCCTCTCAATTTGTCTTCTCCTCTTCTATTATCTTTTCCCCTCCCTCTTCTTGTTTTCTCTGCTCTGTTGTCTTTTCACCGTTCAGGGTTAATAAGGTTGGTCTGCTGCAGAAAAGAGTGTTTTGTGTTTTGGTGTGTATTGATATGCATTGGCTTCAACTGTCAATGTGAGGTTTGTAGGATCAAAGGTGGGTTAATGGGAGTTTTAAACCTGTTGTTTGCTTTTATTTCATTGTAGGCAGCTATATGTGATGGATAAAGTGAAAGAATACGCCTCCTCTCAGTTCTCATTATGAGTCCCAGTCCTGTTCTTTCTCTGCCTCCTCCTCCTTCACTGCTTCCATATTTTCCCTTTGCTACCCCCTTTCCTTCTCTTCAGACTTCATCTCACTTCACTTTGCTCATCTCTTCTCTCTTCTCAATCTCCCTCCTTCCATGCCGAGTCTCTTTCAGCTCTCGTTAAGCTTGCTCAGCAGGAACTGGAACTGACAACTCTGAAGATCCTGACAAATGCCAGCTACAGGGTCATGACTACAGAGAAAGAAGAGAAGAATAGTTTTTTGTTCTTGTGTTCTAGTTTAGAGATTGTATAAAGCCGCAATTCCTTCATTAAGAAAAATTTAAATTTATCAGCCTTAATACTGCAGTTTGCAACCTTTTTTGGCTTTTGATCTTATTAAAAAGAAGCTCATAATATGTGGTTATATTGTCCCATATGTCTTGTTTTATCTTGGTAGTTGGTAGAGGCTCTAAGAATATCTAGGATGGAGATTGCAAGTGCATTCCTATCCTGTAATTTGTCTTACAGCTTATCAGAGTTATAATGTGACTCCACAGCTGAGATTTATATCCTCTGCTTTAATATTCCAAGCCAACACTGAGCCTTAATATATTCAAAGCTTTTCCAGTGCCCATTCCCTGAATATGCAAAGGTCACACCATATAACATAATTCTAGTGTACACCAAACCTTGTGCATGTAAAGTGAGACATAAAGTGGTAATGCAGACATCTGTGTGAGTCAGTCGTACAGCAAACATCAGGGTCTGCTGCAGTGGGGAGATTGTATTGTGTTTGGTTAAGGGGTCACACTGTTTGCATTAGTTCTTTTAGGGCTTTGCTTCCACTTCTTGCAGTTGAAGTGGAAAACTTTGTTTATTTTGTGGTCTGATCCTGAAGTGGAAAGTCTGTGTCTGATCTTCAAACAACCAGTGACAGTTCATATGTGAAATAGTTTGCAATCTTTGTTTCTCCGTATGTAACTTTAGGTTTTACCTGACCCTGGATTTATCAATCACAGATTAGCTGTCACTATCAAAACACAGTAGAACAATTTATTTTAAAAAGGTAAAAGAAGTAAAAGAAATAAAACTAAATGGTCCCAAAATGCTGTAAAAACTCTGACTGAAGTGAGGCAGCCCAGCAACAAGCTTTTATAAAAATGAAAGTTTTAATCCTGTTTTAAGTAGAGACAGAGTCTGCATCCAGAACTATGACTGGAAGCTGGTTCCGCACCAGAAGAGCCCGATACCTGAAGACTTTGCTTCTCCATCTACACCTAGAAACCAGTTGAACCACAAATAAAGTGGACTGTTCTCTTGGGACAATATGGAACAAGGAGATTTTTAATATAAGATGGAGCAAGATCAGTGAGAGCTTCATATGTGAGTAATAGAACCTTAAACCCAATCTTGGATCTGACAGTAAGCCAGTGAAGAGAAGCCAGGACTGGAGACATGTGATCTCTTCTGTTAATCCCCATCAGAAGTCTTGCAGCAGCATTTTGGATCAGTTGGAGGCTGTTTAGAGCAGCTTTAGGACAATCTACTAATTAAGAATTGCAGTAATCCAACCTGGCAGTGACAAATGCACAGGTTATTTTTTCTGCATCCCTATGAGAGAAAATCTTTATTATTATTTTTTAATAATACAAAGGTGATAGAAGGTACTCTTAGTGATTTGTCTTAATATGCGAGTTAAAAAAACAAAATAAAACAAACAAACAACAAAAACAAAAAAAACCACCAATGTCAAAGTAAGACCATCCACAGAAACTGAATGATTTATTCTGTTCCTGAGGTGCTCAAATCCAAGGCAATGATTTGTTTTGTCTGAGTTCACACAGGACGTTTGTTGTTCATTTAGTTTTTTATGTCATTAAGACATCTTTGCAGGCTAGTTAGCATACTGGCCTCACCTGATCATGAATAGGTGCAGCTGAGTATCATCTGTATAACAGAGAAAAATGATGGTGCCTAATAATGGCACCCAGTGGAAACATAAAAAATTAACAGTAACGGACCACATACAAAACCTTTTGGAATACCATAGCTTACTGGTGTAAGAAGAGGACTTCTCATGTGCATGGAGTCTATCAGATAGATATGACCAGACTTTTTGGTGCCTTTTGGTTCCAAGAAATATGTCAGTAAAATCATAAAACCAGCTGTAACAGACAGCACGGTCAGTTAAGACAAGACACAAACAACAACAAAAATCGATTTCAAAAAGAGATAAATAAATAAATAAATAAGCAGTTGTCACTAAAAGCAGGAACATTGATTTGTCCCTGGCTTTATCTGTGTTTGAAGTTTAAATAATGAATTTTTAACTCGGTTAAACGTGCATGTAGGGACTATATATCTTCTATCTGAGAGCAGCAGCTCATATTATCTATGCAGAACATGGGTCATGTCATTGTTGAACTTATTAGCTTGTCTGTGAGAGGTCTGTTCATAGATCAGTGGTTCCCAACCTGGCGTCCCCCCCAAAGAGCACATGGGGTCCCCGAGGCCTTGACCATTCAGAGCCATTGGGATTAAAATCCACACATTGTCCCTATTTTAAGAAAACAAGTAAGGCTATATGCTGTTAATTTAACTTTGGCTTTTTCAAAATACAGGACTCAGCCAGAATATAGTATTTATGGTGAGAATCTCACTTTTGGAATAATGAAACCAACTATGGTTTCAGCACGAGGTTGGACAGGGGGTCCTGAAGAATAGTAGGTTGGTAACCACTGGTCTACATGGATGGATGTTCTTCAACCCTAATAATTTTCCATGTGACACAATCTGTGATGACTATAGTTCCTCCCACTGAACCCAGTCTGTCTTCACCTCTTCACTGCCACTTGTTTCCCCTGTAGCATAAGTTAAAACTGGTTAAGACAGGTTTTCAGTTCTCAGGGAGATGTTAGTGACATTTTCAAAGGAACTCACGCAAAGCTGGCAAGGAAACCGCTTGAATACTGAAAATACTGTAGGTTGTTGTTTGCAAGGTCAAAATAGGAAAGCATACAGTACACAACGACACAATGCAAATAGAGATGTTTTAGAGGAAGGCTGTTTGTACCACTGATGGGAAAAAATGACAAAGTCAAGCCTGCTTATGGTGCGTGTTGGACCAGGACAAGATTTCAAGGTGAAATCAGGGAGAGGAGAATGACTGGTTTGGGAATCTCAAGGTTCAGATGACATGGTTCTTTTAGCTATGACCAGTTTCTATCCTCCAGCACACACAGGAGTGGTTTGCAGCTGAGTGTGACAACAGCCAGGATTTAGACATCTCAGACATCTTGTTCATGAGGAATAGTAGAAAGGAGCGAGAGAAGGACTGGGGCTTCGTCAGCAGTAATGAGGCCGCTATACCGGTTCCAACCCTCGCCCATGGTCATTAGATTTGGGTAATGACTGAAATAATAACATTGTGGATACAAGCAGATGAAATGTGCTTCCTTAGAAGGATGATAGGGGAGCTGAGGTGGTTCAGACATCTGAAAAGCTTGCCTCCCTTTGGAGGTTTTTCCAGGCATGATCGACTGGTAGGTGACCCGAGGCCAGAACCAGAACATTTTGGAGGGATTATATATCCATTCTGGCCTGGGACTCCTTCAGGATCTCTTAAGAGGGGCTGAAGAAGGGGCGGGAGTGTCTGGGTTTCCCTCCTGGCCCTGTTGTCTCAACAACCCGCTTGGGAAGATGGATGGCTTGATGTAATTTGCTTTGAGATTTTTTGATTGATTTCCATCTAATCACACCAAGAAACTGTATGAAGGTTGTTTCTGTAGCTTGTCAAAAGATATTTATGTAATCAAGAATAACAAAAAGGACATTAAATGTGTGAAAAGAAATAATTGTACACATCTGCAAACAGGAATCAGCTGCCAAACATCCTGTTTCTCCGCACGCCGTCTACTGTAATTAGGCCTCAGGTAGGATACAGACAGAGCAACAAAAGAGCCCATCACTACTTACATTATGCTCATCAGCCTTCTGCTGTCTCGACACAAATCTTCCAGCTACACAATCACAATCACGTAAGCAGAGTTTAAATATTCACATGCTCACTTGAGCAAAGTCACGCACAATGAAGGCTGCAGGATATTGACAAAAATTACATATTTTCCGCTGAATATTGTATCTCAGAAATGAATGCCAGCACATTTAAAGAGCTTTGTTTTCCTTTTTTCTTCTCAAAATGTTAACTTAAAAAAGGGGATTGTGACTTAAATACTCTCATTTATCTGCCAAACATTTCTCCCTTTTTCACTCCACACCAAATCCAGTTTCTGAAGCAAATTTGTCTTAATACCCTGGCACAGTGAGAGGTATATTTCTGCATATTCTTCATAAACTAAATGAAAAATAATATGTCTGTTAATGTGAGAGACAGAGATCTTTAAGGATGTCTCAACTGTTCTCCACACAGAACTCCAAATTTACTTAGTTCAAGATTAATAGTCATGTTTATTAAATGTGCCATGTGGAGCTAACTCGGGGGTTCTTTGTAGGTCAGGATGAGTTTCTCAGAGAAGAGAAAGACATGAGGCCATTTGTCTATCCAAATTAAATTAGGAGTTTAATTAATTTATTTACGCTGATATTCAGATGTCTCATCTTTAGGAGGCTGCTCATCTACTGTCAAAATATCCAGCTGCAGAAAATCCACATTAACCTCTGTTTTGAGAAGGTTTGAATTCTAATCTTTCTGATGGCTGCCTGTCGAAGCAGTTGTCAGAGGTTAAGCTGTTGAGGAAAATGAAGTAATTCAGACCACCTCTGAGATACCAAACACACGGTGAGGACACCCCGATTTCTCTTGCTTACAGATTTATGTGGAGCAACAGCAGGAGTTATGAAACTCTGCCATGTTGCTTTCAGAAAAGACATGAAAAGTGCAGGTAAACTGCCAAGTCTGGACTGCTGTCAGCTATTCCTCACAGCTTGTGTCTGGACGAAGCGCGTTGCCAGCAGCCCTGCAGTTACGGCTTGGGCTACATTGCTGAGGTTTGCTGACTTCTGGCTGTGAAAGTCCATGTTCATGGAAGAGAAATGCATCTTCATCCTGGTTAATATGGATGTTTAGACGAGTGAAAGCTGGCAGAGGCTTTATCTACACATATAGTCACCGTCTACATTATCAGGTCCACCACCTTGCTATTACCTTCAATCCACTTTCTTCCTCATTTTGATGCTCAGTTGTAACTTCAGTAAGTCATTTTGGCCATGTCTGCATGGCTAAATGCATTGAGTTGCTGCCACGTGATTGCCTCATCAGCTATTTGTGCTAACGAGCAATTGAACCTAATTAAGTGACCTGAGACTAGATTGAACGATAAGATTCCTGTACTTTTCACTGCCAGCCTGTCAACATTAGCTTGGCTGGATTGGTAGCTGGTCTTATTAAAATATTCCCAACATTCTCCTCAGCAGCATCAGTTTTGTCCTTTTTTCCTGTGTTATCAGGGTTTGATTTTCCTTTCGCTATATTTATAGTTCCTCTTAATCCTCTGGCATCATGGCTTAGGTTTTCACCGTTATACCACCAACTGCTGGCTTCATTTGTACCTTTCTGCTGCCATCTGCCTAAAAGACATAAAAACATGAGTGTTTTCTGACTTAATGTGTCTGAAAGATTTCACACAGAACAAAGTGAGGCTGACTGGTAGCAACATTAAAAGCCATTTGTAGTTGTTCTAGGGCCTTTCTGAGGTTACAAGGACTGGGGAGCTCTCCAAAGGACAGCAAACCTTTATGGACTAATTCTAAAGTTGCATTACAATACTACTATACTATACTACTATAATACTAAAGATTAGAAGACTGAAGTTATGTAGTAGCAAGAGGAGTGTGAAACATATCACATATAAACACAGTAAAGCCTGGGGATAATTGCTGCTCGCTTTTTCTGTGTTTTGTTTAAGGCTGATAATATGAAATGTTGCTAATGTCACAGTTGCTGCAAACTTACAAAATCACAGCCGATACACCAACTGCAGGGGATATGCAGCAGCTTAAAAAATACCAAATTTACCAAATACCAGTGCCATATGATAAAAACAAACAGTAACTCCACTTGTGTGTATAGGAAGTTGAACTTACCTTCTGCGACCACATGGGGGTGATGCTCTAAATATGGAACAGCCTGAAACATTGGTGCCTCTTGGTTTAATTTTCGCTGTTGTTGGTTTTTGATTTGATTTGAAAAGAGTTTGTTATCTTGTACAGAAGAAGGACACATTGTTAAAGCTAATAATAAAAAGTATGGAGACGGGCGACATTTCTAGTGCTTGATCCTGGTTGTTATGAAGTTGATTTTGTACACTAGAGGCAGACTTTCCTGGCTTGAGTGAACTATGGTTTGTCAGTTCCATGGGCTCTGTGTTGTTAGCTTTTTTAAGGACTAAATTTGTGTGCTGGCACTGAAAAATTACCCATAATCTTTAAGTCTTAGAGCACTCAGAGCAGCGCAAATGGATATATACAACCAGTCAAGGATTTGGACACATTTTCCCATTTGATTTAATGAAAAGTGTGTCCATACTTTTCACAAATTTTCCTCCTTTTTCTTTTTCCTCCACTAAAAGAACACAAGTTTTGGAGTCAGATCATCCCATTAACCTCCATTAACCTGCACCACTGAGCCACCCCCAGTTGGATAAATTCCTTCACCAACAGAGTCCTGAAGATTACAGGGTTTGTTTTAAAGGCTCTACTCTGAACCAGGAGCCAAAAGGACCCTTTAAAACAAGATGCTTCCAAAAGCAGTTTTATTTTATTCAAAGACAGAGCAGCTATCCAGATGACTCATCCATCTGAGTTGATCATTAAAACCTAAAAACATTTTAGGTATTTTAAAGGGTTGCATTTAATAAACACATAGACTTAGCCAAAAGGCTACTTCACATCTGTAGTCCCTGCGCAGGTCAGAAGCAAACAACAAATAAGAAAAACAAGCAAAACCAAACCAGATCATTCACAATACAAGTGCAAACTCGCAGAAAAATAAAACAATAAATATATGTAAAACTGTAGAGAATTAGATCTAAAACATTTCTAAAGTTAATTATCATGATCTGATTCCTCTTAAGCCATCACTTTGAGACAAATGTTTTGAAAGTGATATATTTTCTTATTTCAACTGGGATTGTCTGTCTCACTATTCCTGATTAATTAAATCTGTATGTTGTATGTTGATGAGGCTCTGGTTGCTTTCCAACTAATACTGGATTTTAACACAATGAACTCACCAAAGGAGGAGGAGCAAGTCCATGTAAGATCTTATAAATGGATCAGGGAAGCTTAATTTTCTAAACTTACCATATTTTATTTCTGAATTATAAAAGAATTATAAAAGGCTTTCTATCTAGTACTTTTAAGGCTTAAAAAAGACTTTATTTGGTTTTATAGTAATGATGTAAACCAGTATTAAACAGTATTTAATATGAGAGGAAACCCTGGTGTGGAGGAACATTTAGCTTTTTTTTGGCAGTGATGATTTCATTTGCTTAAAATGATGTAGGCTGAAATTAATGATGACATAATAAACTACGTGGATCTGGGTGAAGTTTATTTATTATTTAGATTAAAAAAAAAACAATAAATTATGCTTTATATCAAGAATACACAAATACTTCTACTATCATGTATGCAAAAATTTAATAAATGCAAATTTCATTCATCATTTAAATTTGGCACAAACATTTTTTTATGTTTGACCTAAAACTGATCCAATAAAAATAGTGAAAACTAAAGACGTGATGCTGTTTCCCGATATAGACACAACCAGTCTTCACACATGTATGTGTGAATATTTTAGAGGGGTTAAAGGCCTGTTATGCAGATTAGCTTTTCATTCCTTTACCACAGTGTCAGGGTCGTGATTCACCGTTGGAGGGAAGAATATCATTATGTTCAAACAGCAGCAAAGTAAAGCTCAGCTTTCTTCTGGTGTGTGTGTGTGTGTGTGTGTGTGTGTGTGTGTGTGTGTGTGTGTGTGTGTGTGTGTGTGTGTGTGTGTGTG